>JAAAIY010000092.1:31165-106856 GCA_016098105.1 Actinomortierella wolfii | reverse complement strand
TTTTTTTGAACAGCTATACTCAAAAATTTCCGTCAAACACTCAAAGTTAAGGCCAACTATACCCACAATGGACGCTGAACGAACTAGTGCCCATCTACAGCCTAATTAGCATCATCACACTCGCAGGTATTCCAAAAGAGATCACTGTTCCGTGGTCCGTTAAGTGAAAAGATTTGGGGCTTACTTTCATTACAGACAAATTTTTCCAGAAAACTGTAGCCAGAGAGTATGTGTTTGTATATGTGTGTGTGTGTGTGTGGGAGCACATTCAAATAAGACAACCTGTAATATCGATAGGATACATGCTGAATGAAGCAACCAATGCATGCATGTAGTTCATAAAGTTGATTGTAAGAGAGCTTCAAACCGTCATTCCACGAAAATAGCACCAAGACCGGGTGAGGGCACCCAGGATCATCTATTCTTGAAGACAATTTTTTTTATTCATCTGAGCAATTGATCAGGATAGTACACTCTGGTTTTACATCTCTACTCCATATTATCTTGGTACTTTAGAGTTGCATGTCACATGGTTCAATGACGTACCAAAAATTGGGCCGCGGCCTGATGGGAAGAGCTACTCTTTTTGGTAGTAGATTACCTCACCTTTTTTTTTTTCTTCCTCCAATCTTTAAAGCCCACGCACAGCATGCCCCTTCCCCCCCCCCGACGTCATGTATTTTCTGTTTTAAATCTTGAACACAAAAGCTGATTCGATGGGATCATCTCCAAATTTTTTTTGTTGATGCCGTTTTTGTTTTAAAGGGCTACACAGGTTCGGTGACCTGAGAAAAATATCAAAGGTATGTATGCATAGCTCACGTTGGATATTTTTTTCAGGTACAGGTACAGGGATCTAAACCTTGCATGAGCGACAAAAGTTCCCCCGGTCATTTTCTCACAGCCACAAAACGAACATCTTTTTTTGTGATTTGCTACTCAAAATAGAGCACGAAAAGTCTATCAGGAATTTCTGAGCTTTATCATGGCATATACTACAAATTTCAATACAGTTTAGGAGAAGAGAGAAGGGGGGAGGGAAGGAGGGAAAAAAAGAACAAAAAAATAATACAAAAGAAGCGTTGGGGTTTTCAAGGTTTCTCAACGTGGTAGACGTCCTCAGTTGCACCAGGACCTTCGATACAGAGACCAAGGTTCCGGATCTTGCCATCATTCAAGCGGTAGCACCAGGCATGGATACTGATCTCGGCACCACGGGCCCAAGCCTTTTGGATAGTTGAGGTATGGCAGACGTTGAGAGCTGACTGGATGACATTGAGCTCGGTGAGTAAATCTTGTTGTTCCTTGCTGCCACTGGGCAGTTTGTCAAACTTTTTGCGATGGATCGTGTACAGATCCTTGATGTTGCGCAGCCAATTGTCAATCACGCCAAAGTTCTTTTGGGTCAACGACGCTGCAACACCACCGCACCCGTAGTGGCCACAGACAATGATATGGCGAACCTTGAGCACGTCGACAGCATACTCGAGTACTGACAATACGTTCATGTCTGTATGCGTCACAACATTGGCAATGTTACGGTGGACAAAGACCTCACCGGGATCCAAGTTTACAATCTGGTTGGCTGGTACACGTGAATCAGAGCAACCTGATGGTACGTATGTGTGTAACAAAAGAAGAAAAAAAATACAGGGGCCTGATTAGATACTTGCAGCCAAGGTTTGATAGGAAATTGCGCGAGATAAAAAAAAAAATAACACATACCGATCCACAGAACTTGGGGTTTTTGTTGTTTCTCCAATTTGGCAAAAAATCCAGGGCGTTCACGATCCATACGCTCAGCCCATTCCTTGTTCTGACCGAGTAATTGTTCAGTGAAGCGCTGAGCCTCGTCAGAGATAGGAGGGAAGGCCAAGGGATCAAAATCAATACTCTCATCATCGCTGCCATAATGAGAGCTATAATCGCTGATCGAAGAAAGCCTGGAATCACAATCACAGCTATTTTGGCCGTGGTGTTGTTTGTGCATGCATTCATGCAAACGCTTCTCAAACAGAGCCTCGGTCGCGTTGGCAGCGGCGGCCGACGGGCTAGGTGGAGCACTGCCATGGACACTGGACGATGAACTCTTTCCAATTTTCTTCATGGTAGCCGTAGTCGAAAAGGGTGTTGCGCTAGGGATTGAGATGGAGATAGACTGGTACTTGCGGAGAAATGGGTGCGAGCGAGTGAAAATAGGTGACGAACTGAGGGGGTCCTTGGACTCGACGCTTGCATGAGAATAAGGGCTAGTAGAGATTTCGACTGGCTTCGAGGCGCCGAAAGGCTTGGAGGACTTGGAGGACTTGGAGGGAGCAGAGGTACTCAGTTGACGCCCTGTAAATCCAAACGAAGAGGAGGAGGAGGGTAAGCGGCTAGTCATTTTGTGGGTAGTGCTGGCTCAGCAAAGAGGATGGAGGTAAGATGATAAAGAAAGAAAGAAAAAAAGAAAAAGAAAAAGAAAAAGAAATATAAAGTAACCAACGATCTGTTTTTTTTTGTGCTGGCAAGACACCGTCCAGTGATACCAATGGAAAATACGAGTGGGAGAAGGGTAAGGGAGAAGGAACGATTCCTCCGACGCGATCTCATTGGATTATTGGCAATCCCCTCCCCCAATCTTGGAGAAGCTGTGTCCCCACAGCCATGCAGGTTATCTATTCTGTCTACAGCTGGGTCCTGAGCAGGATAGATCACTCCTGCACGTTGGCAAGTATATTCCACTACTACGTAGTATGCAGAAAACAAGATTATCTCTATCTTCAGCTCGGAAAATGAAAGACCTTAAACCATACTACAGACACCCCGACACGTAGGGGTGTTCTATCCCAAAGGTTCCTTTCCATGAATGCACATGTACATGAAAGACATGCTCATGTCTCCATGCTTCGCTGCAATGGTATGATCTCTTTGTCAACAAAAGGTCCAAGGTGAAACCAACACAGAATAGATCCAAAAGCCGAGTACAGTGCTCCGAGGACTTACTCTGTAGCACTGTAGAAAAAGGTGAAGGGGTAGGAGATAGTGACACGCGGGCAAAGCAGCTCTGCCGAGTAATGGAAACAGTCGTTGGTCGAATGAATGTGGCCATGGTGAAGAAGCGAGTGATGATGTGATGATTCTGAATGAAATGACAAACAAATTATAGTACAGTAGAGAGTCTGGTCAACAGCAAGAGGGTATTGGTAATAGAGTGGGGAGGAGGTGGGTGTGCCTGACAAGAGAAAAAAAATGACAAATGGTGATCAAGGAAGTGGGGTGCTTGGTGACCCTTTTATGCAAACGGGGTTGGGTGGGAAGAAGATGGTTCAAACTCTGTGAGTTCGGAACGGCCAACTTGAGGCACTCTCTTTCCTCAACATTCGCACGGTTATGATCAGTTGCTATTCCACTTGCAATTCCTCCATTCGAACGTATCACCTATCAGCATATTCTTCTCATTTCTCACTCTGTCCTTCATATCCTATCGCTCCTTTCATCCTTTGCGTCGTTGTCTTCATCTTGTATTCGTATGCCTTATCTATCTTTTTTCTAATGATCCTCTTTCTACCGAGTGATGTGTGTGTGTTTTTTTTTATTCGTCTCGGGTGGGCCGAAACAAAGTTTGGAGTGTAACTGCACATTCAACGTCAAATACAGAGCGTGCACTTGTGTAATTGAATACCATCCCCGTGGGAAAGTAAAAATACAAAAAAAATGTATTCAAAATGTGTAACCCCGCATCTATTTTGCCCCACAAGTGATTATCACTAAAAGTTTATGGCTCTATAAAGGAAATTTTACGTAAACGCTTACTTGCCGTACTTTGCTAGCCAATCCTTCTTCCACTGACTATCTTCTTTCGGTACAACAATTAGACGTGCCAACTGGTCCTTCAATATGTGCTTTTGGTGCTTCAGAATCGTGATCAGCTTGACTTTGAGACCGACCTTCATCAAACCAACATTGCCACCAGCATCTTCTGTTTCAAAGTAAATCTCCACTGTTTCTGGTCGATACTTGTGCTGAGGGTCCCACGGTGCTGGTTCGTAAAAGATCTCTGCCAATTGCTCACCAACCGTGTCGTGCTCATGAAATGCTTGCACAAAGTCCGATTCGTTGTGCTCCGGGTACAGGAAGAACGTTGGTATCGAAATCTCACCCGTCTCGTCGTTAAGCTGGATGTCGTGCGGATGATTTTTGGTATAGCCCGGTGTTGATGCCGTCTTGATGCCTCGCTTCTCGAGCGCACCTTCAATCTTTAATTTTTGTTCCCGAATCTTGCGCTCGCGCTCTTCTTTGGCTTTGCGCTTCGCCTCCTTAACGTCATACTCGGCCTGAATCCGTTTCTTCTCCTCTTGTACCAACTTGTTATCCGGCTCATTCACTAGTGCATGTTCGCAGCAGTCAATAGCTTCTGGATACATCTCCAGTGCTGCAAGGGCTTTCGCTGAACGGTAAAGAGCCTTCACGTTCTTGGGGTTGAGCTTCAGCGCAGCTGCACAATCTGTCAACACTCGGCGGTAGTTTTCTGTTTTGTTCCAAAAAAGCCGAAAGTTCAGGCGCATCTGATTAGCCGTGTGCTTTTCACAACCACAAGACCTAAAACCTTCTCAATTTTCTCTTTTGGTAAATGTCATAGCCGATCATATTCGCATGGCAAATCGGCTTCTTTCCCAGCAAACCCAATAGTTTTTACTCCCGGAGATTTTTTTGGCATGCTTACCAAAGTGAAGGTTGCAGGCGGCGCGGTTGACATAAAGAGTTTCGTTCAATTTGTCATCGCTGCATCCTACGTCAAGAGCCTTGGTATAGTAGTCGAGGGCGTCTTTGTAGTACTTCTTGCCTTGCTTGAAGCATTCGTTGCCCTGGTTCCTGAAATTCTCTGCCACCTCTATTAAGATGTTGGATGACACCAATTAGGAGAACCTGGAGGATCAGTCATGGAGGCTCTTGAGCGTGTCCCATCTTGCCGCAGTCATCCGTCATACTGCCAACTACACGCAAGTGCTTGATTTATATTTGAACTGTCCATGGCAGTAAAGTCGCAATAATCCACAAAGTGCTAAGATAGACGGTTGTAAATCCTGTCCTTAGGTATACCTTCTGGTGTGCCGTCGTAGGCAAGTTCTTGAAGTGCCTGGATCAGCGGGTTCTCCAGTGCCTCAGCTGTCAAGCGTTGCATGAAAAGCGGAACCTGGTTCATTTCTTTATCCAGGTTTTCAGGGTCCATGGCCCACTCTGGACGCCCTTTCTTCTCGGGTCCTGGGATAGGGATACCCGTTGGTGTTCTCTTGACATTGTCGGTCATTCTGTCAATCGTCGATGCTGGTTGAATGAGATTGCAAGGAAGTTCATGGAACCCAGTTTTTTGTGTGTTGATCCAGCAGCAGTTTGGGACTCCATATCATAGCAGTCACTTTTTTTTTGTGTAAATTGTATTGTTAATCAAATCGTGAAGACAGACAACTATATGACCACTTGTCGGACGCCAGGGCATGAATCAAGGCTGGAGGCTATATGCGAGCGAGATTGGAGGGGGGAAAAAGCAATAATGAAGAATGAATTAATAGGAAGCCTACACTCTTTCAGTCTTTCAATTTCTACTACATTCATCCAACTTACAGCGCTACTCATCATCTGTTGTTTAAGTTCGTCTGTAGATTGAATAGACCAATCACGATAGGTTAGCACTTAGTTTTGTTCTCTCATATGCACAACGTGGTCATTCTACACATACTGCCTTACCAAACTCTGGATCTGACAGCGGACTAAATTTGATGGAGTTGTTGGGAGGGTGGTGTTCGTATAGCTTTTGTTCTGTGATTGACAATTGTGCGCTCTGTTGTGCAAGCTTGGCAAATATGGTTGGTTCATGTCGATACCTAATTGAAGAAAAAAAGAGGAGAAGGGGAAAGAGGGGAAGGGCGGGAGGGGGGTCAAAGTGGTTGTCGAGGTCAATGTGGTTGAAAATGACATGATCTTTTCGTTGAGCTGGAAGGGGGGGGGAGATGGTGGATTAACTTACATTCTATAGGCGACCTTATTCACAGCTTGTTTTTCGGTTGTCCTGTCGAGGATGCACTTCTTAAAGCAGGCCTTGATAAAATGGAGGACATGGAATAGGTAATCTTGATGTGGTGTCCAGGTTGGGAACTGATATTGAAGTACAAGTTCTCTCTGTTGGTCAATCAGTGGGTGAAAGATATCACTCACAAAGTGAACTGTTGGTCGCTTCTCTGGGTATTCTGGTGGAATGGTCATCACAAACTTGAACACGGCATTGCGGTAGTATCCTTTGTGGATGAAGAGGGTTCCAAACCATACTAGGGTCGAGGTAAAAAGAAATGAAAACAGGAGGAAAGAGGGGTCAACATTAGAAACTATGACCAGATCTCATGATGGTGTGTGTGATGTGCTCCTTTTCCACTGCACGATCCATTGAGCTTACAGTTCATATTATCTGTCGCTGGCATTACATAGAGTCCTGTTGGACAGTGTTGTGGATTCCGGAGATTAGAGCTGCAAAATGACAAGCCAACAATTCTCACAGGGTTAGTGGATGTAGGTCAAAGCCAGGAGGTAGCAAGCTACCATTCTATATAAAGCTGCTTTTCATCTCTCTCACTCTCACAAGAGTCAAACATAAAATAAAATAAAAACCAACACCTACAACTCGATCATAAGCTCGTATTTGCGGAAGAATTCTGAACAAAGCTGTGGCCTGGTTTTGTCCTGTCTGCCCTGGAGTGCTCCATGGTCTTGACCCTGTTGTTGTTGGTCTTGTTTTGTAGCGTGCGCCCCAGAGTCTGGTTGGGCTGTAGACTGCGATGAATAGAATGACGAACTCGGGACAGCTGGTGGTGTTGGTCCAAATGTCATGCCAACACCACTGTGAAAGGAGCTGGCGCGTGGCCGGGATGCTTTATTATTCGAACTGCCACCAAATAAGCCAGACATGGAGGAGGGTGCGAGAGGTTGTGTTTCCGTGCTGGTTAATTAAGAGAATAAAGGAAAAAGGTGTAATGAATGAATGAAGCAGAGAAATAGGCGAATGAGATGACTCTCAAGGTCGAAAGAAAAAAAAGGGATTGAATGAGTTCTCCTCGCCAGTCTCTGGTGGTCAGTTCCTGAACAAGGTCACCAAAAGGAAAAATTTGGTTGGCTGTACCCCAGGAGGGCGGAGGGAGAGGTGGGGGGAGGGAAGTGTTGGCTGGTGTTCTGCACCGCCCTGTTATGCACGACACAGTTCCTGGACGCGTCCATATTCCCATCACTGTTGCGTGCTGAGCTTCTTTGGCTATGAAAAATACAGCTCTCCCTCGAGGTGTGCCTAGGTGCAAAGTGGGTAACCCTACTTTTTTTTTTCTTGTGCTTGCCCTAACTCCCCACTCTATTTACACCAGGTATGTGGAATTTTGTCTTTACAATTTTTGTTACAGCTATTGCCATATGTTTGGCAGCAGTAATATGTGGTATGTGAATAGCCTCAGTTAAGCAAACTGCGGCTGTGCCCAGCCCCATCTCACCCTAGACTATGTTTAGCAATAGCATATCACCAAAAAAAATACATAATCTCCTTGTGCTTTTACACTTGCCTTGACTCTTCTGAGACTTCTGAAGCATCTTTTGACGCCTCCTTTCTTTCAGGAGTTGGCACATTTCTTGACACATCTAGACATTGAAAAAGCATGGCACCCGTTATGTCTCACTCCCCCTTTTTTTTATCCTGAAGCTATATCAGCACGATCTACCTGCAAATCATCAAGTAATGAGAGTAAGCTCTCCACGTAACTGGTCAACATCATTCGTGAAAGTTGTTTTATTTACAAGTCCCTTGCGTTTTGTTGTTGTGTGCAGTACTTGGCTCTATCCCTTCCAAGAGTGTTTTTTTTCTTTTTTTTTCTTCAAACTGTGCACGGTCAAATACCGAATGCCTTTTGCTGCAAGATGGTTTACGTTTTCTTCTCCAACCCGACGTGAAGTAGCGGCTATAGACAAGACATCTCTTCACAAGTCTGTTGTTTGTCGATATTGTTTTTTTTTCTCTTCTCTTTCCTCCTCATGTCAATCCCCCCTGTCATGCCAGTATATTGACCAACTATCGCACCCCTCCACTGTACAGAAGCACTCCCATTCCACCTCACTGTATCTACATAATCCGCTATCCCCTCTCCCCACCAATAATGCTTGTACAGAGAACCTCATCAGCAGTGCTCCGCCAGCACTCAATCATGTATATCCTTATCCTTGTCGTATACCTTTCTGTGTTCAGTCTCTCCGCCACTTGCGAATCCACTGTCCCTTCGCCTGCTCCGGCTGTGCACTCTCTTTTACCCAAGACAACCTCACTTTCTTCTTGTACAGCAACAATTAATTGTGCACGTCGTGTGGCGCGTCGGCGTATGAAGCGTGCCGATACTGCTGCGCCAGCAGCCACTCCTGCTCGCCAACCAGTGCATACCCCTATAGAACCCTCTACACCAGAAGCCCCGCATGCTGTAACCTCGCAAAAGACTCATTCAAATGTAGCAACATTAAGTGATTCAACAGAGACTACCACCAGTAGCTCAGTACATGTTGCATCCCAGAAATCCATCGTACCTCACAACGCTGTCAACGGCACAGTTAGCAAGAACGCGAAAACCCAGAGCAAAACAGAACAACAACGGCAGCCAATGCACGAACAGTCGATGAACGCCACCACCGTGAGCACAAACACCACCACCACCACCACCACCACCTTCACCAACACAACAAACAACGAAAGCGAGGCAGGCGCTGTCTCTAGCCAAGAAACGCCTTCTGCAGTAGAGCCGAAGTTTATCATTCTGGTTTTTGCAGCTGCTATTGGAGGGATCATTGCCTGTTCGTGCTGCATTCTGGGAGTGGTCCGACTGATGCGACGGTATTATGGCAGCCCGGCATCGTCTGCACCTACATGCAGCTACTCTGAGAAAGCTAATGCAGCAACAGGCAAATCTGGCAAAAATAGGCTGCGTATCACGTCGCTCAAAAATATCGGTGCGCCCATGATAGCAACTTCTGAAACGTCGTCGGGTCCACTCTTGACAGAATTTTGGGATGTACCGTCCAGTACCTCGTCCAAGCCGTTCAAGTCGAGGAGTTCTAAAAAAGTTTCCCTGGAACCGGGACCCCTTCCAAAGTCCATGTCTATTCTAAGAGACAGGCATAGGTCAGACCGAAGTCGTCCTTCCTGGGCCCTCTCGTGCATCTCTAAAGTGTCCATGATTACCGATTTTGATGCACCTCCAGTCCCGCCATTACCGTGCGCAAAGCCGTCAGGGTCGTCGCCTATTGGAGACTCCTCGATACAACAGCCCTACGAAAAGCAAAAGCTTCGTGTCAATGTTGTTCCACGTTCTCAAGGGTCCGCCGAGCAGCATGAGCGAGGGGAGAGTCCAACATCTCCAGCGCTTTCGAATGCCTCTACTTCCTACTCTGCTTCGCTGTATTCCTCGGCGAAATACAAGCGCAAGTTAGAGAACACGCACGTCCCGGTGCCAAAGATTAACAACACAGACTCATGCTCGATATCCAGTGCTGCACCATCAATCGCGCCGTCTACAACATCCAGTGCGACCTGCGTCCATACCATACCAAAGTCACACACAGCCAAGAATCTGCCGTCACCAGATGAGGCTGCGATGGCTAAGGCGTCTTGGTTGTCAGAGGACGAGGACAACAAAGCCGAGCCGTTGAAGAAGAAGACAACTCCATTGTATGATCAAAATTCCCGTGATGTTGCTTCTTCCAATGCATGGGACTCCGAAAGTAGTCAATATCAGAGTGCAAACAACGAATACTCCCCTCGCGACAAGAGGTATTATCCAGGCCATGAAAACAGACGGGAACAAGCACCTACACGACCTCGTCGTGAATCTCCAGATAGGCCCGTTCGTGGCGAACATACCCGCCAGGCATTGAACCATCAGCCATTGCAGCATTATCCAACGGAATCGAACTCTAGACAATATCATCGTCATCAGCAAGATATGCATTACCATACACCACGCGACCAGTCGTATCATTCGTCCCAAGCCCCAGCAACTCATCAATATCAGCATCAGCATCAGCATCAACACCAGTATCGTCCACCGCGACTTCAATCCCGTGAGCATCTCGATCATCATTAGCACCATGAATATCATCGGTATATACCGGTATCTCCGAATTGCACTAAGTTGTAATGCCTCTCGCAAGGCATCTCGTATGTAGATGATACATGAGAGAGATCATCTGTTTTCCCTAGAGAATGAATAAAGGAGAATTTTTTTTATTCTGGCAAAACACTGTGCAGAAATAGACTGTTGCTACAGACCATCAGGAATATCCTTGAAGCCTACACGCTTCGGTCGGCCGTCTGATACTTGGGATGGGCTTTCCATTTCAACGTCTTCAGCACCCTTACTGCTATCATTCTTTTCATTACTTGATGCTGAACCCTTTTGTTTATTCTCCAGTCCATATTCTTCTGCAAACCGCCGCAGATCATCATCGACGTCGTTCGAACCCAGATATCTTTCCTGGACATCCTGAATAGCATCGGGCTCCCATTCCGAGGCGTGTCGCATCGCCGTCATCATAATAGATTCATTAGCTTCTTCAAGGCCACCAAAGACATATCCACCAGCCTTATCGATCGCGCGCACGACCTTTGTGACTGAAGCTTTATCCTGAATGCAGAGCGTTTCAAAGCCGACTAATCCAAAATCCTCGACAAGCTCGCACAGAGCCTTGTTGAGCTGCTTAAACTTGGCCATGAATGGATCCTGATTGAGGTGGTATTCTAAAAAGGAGAGATCGGCGACGTTGGTGTAAAAGTCGAGTGACATTGGTAAACGCCCATAGGTTTCAATCAAGTCGATCTTGGAGAGAACGTTGACATGTGGAAGCTCGAGCTGTAGCATGGTTTTCAAGGACACAAGTAGGACGGATATGTATTTGGCTGCGTCAGTGCAGTAGTGAGAGTCCACAAGATGTACGCAGGTCATCTATAATGTGTCATCCAAGACGCATATAAGCCGGGTTAGTCTTGCATTGGATAAAAAAAATGGAAATCGTCTGCAAAAGTGGAAGGTATCTTTATGAAGAATGAATTTTGTTACCCTATAGCCAATCTTCTCGAGGCGATTCAGGATTCGCTTCATAGCATCGTTGTGTGTGTAGAGTTCGACTTGGCCAGGACAGTCAAACACAATATAGTCATCCTTAACTGCCTCGAGCTTCTCTTCGAGCCAACTCATGTTGTCCGCCAGGTACTCCATGCAGTATATGATGCCTCCATTTGGACCCAGTTGGAGGTTCTCCATTGCATCCTCCAGTGAGATCAGCTCCAAAATTGAAATGTCAGTGGGATATGGAACTACCTCGTTGGCAGGATCCAAGTTGACAATAGTCGTTTTTCTATTGTAGCAAGTTGAACGCAATGTTAACAGGCGTTCATAAAACCAGAAATAAAGTACGTTCGTTGTAGCACTACAAAAAACTCATCAGTCTTATCCTACCTTTCAATGCCATTGAGAAATTGATACATTCCATTGCAATATGTCGTTTTTCCAGAGCCCGGTGGACCCACAACAACCTATTCCGCCAAAGGTGTAATATAAGCAAAAGGCATTAGAATTCAGCTCCGTGCTTTTTGACGCCATTCATTTTCGTCAGAGCCACCTACACGCGCCATCAGCTCTATCATGGCTAGCCATGGTGGTAATTTGCCTGCTGCCTTCTCATACCTGGGCAAATGGCATTGCTGGAGACAAGACAAAGTTGATGCAGTAACAGCATGCTGATCACAGAAAACCATCGATGAATAAAGGTGCTGTGCAGCAGCTGAGGGGACTGCTTTCCAGCGCCACCATTGTTAGAGAGGGAGGTTCACTGTGGTTCCATGTTATTCGCTGGTTGTTTTAAGGAACGCAGGGCACAAGTAGCTTTCGCCTTTAAACATTCCCTCCCCATCTGGCTATACTCTTCCTTGAGGCGTGTTTCCATACTAGTGACTTGTATCGGTCCATGGCTATTTGAGCGTACTAGAACAAAGAAATTTACGAAATACTCTGGATTTGCCAAAGTAGCTTTGAACCTTGGAAAGCCCACCACGAGAGTCAGGTTCCTTGACAAAAAAGAGGGTTGTCAATGCACGCAGATGACGGAACATGGGCCTCTAAACATTCTCTTCGGGAGAAAGCTCAGAATGCCGCAATGGACTTTCTGGCGGTTGTCAAGGTGTGCCATTTTACAGTGCATGCAGACCAATATGAGGAATGCATTTCATTCTCGGTTCACTTTCTAAAACAATTCTTTCATTCGGCTATAACCACTGTGAACAATAGACGGTGCAGAGTGATCACACCATTGCCGATGTATGCCTTCGCTATCCCAATCCACTTTACTATGATCAATCCCTTGCATGTTATAGGTATAACGAACTGATTTGGGCTGAGACGTTTTTATTTCAAATCCAAATATATAAAAATGTATAAAAAAATTCCACAGGGACTGGCTGAGAGTGCGAGGCAGACTGCGACTTTAGACTCGACCATCAAATCGACATATCAAGTACGTCTCTCTTTCACTGAATGCTTCCTGAATATCGAATATCTTTGAAAGCAAACGATAGCCATGATTTAGACTAAAATTTCTTTTCTTTTCCTTGCTAGTCTGTGGGTAAACTTGCGACTGTCCTCCAACAAGTGCAAGATTCTAATTACGCGCTACTTGATACCCTACGCGAGGCGGACCAGACTCAGAAAGTCATAGCGAACGTCCGAGCGCCACCATCCACACGTACTGCCTCGTAAATCCCAGAGCTGTACGTTATATTTAGTAGCTTTTCTTAAAAAAATCATATAAAAAATATTCAATATCAACTATGTACAGTGAAGAAAAAGATTCCCCATTCTGGTATACTAGCGCAAACCTTTCCGTCTTTTGTATGTGCACCTTTACCGCCTCTATATTTTTTGATGTTTAATCTAGTCCGCTGATTTTCCATCGGGATTGGGCTTATAAAGTGGTAGTGGTGTGGATTTGAAAGCTGAAGGGTTCGCGTGCTCACTGCTGCTGCTACCACTGACTCCAGTGGATAAACTCGTGGCGTTAGCCTTGCTTTGAGCGGTTTTGCTGTACGAGTACAACAAGCCTGCCAGAAAGCCCAGAGTGATACCACAGACGTTACCAAATGAAGCCGGATCGCCCATAAACAGAATGCCCGAGGCCGCCACCGGCAGTTTGTTTAGAGCACCAACCATAGAATAGGTCGTCGATGATGTGCAGCGTACGCACCAAGCGCTACCGTACGAGATGGTGAAGGATGAGATACCCGAGAGCAGAATAGCGATGAAGAGCGATTGCCGCGTCTCTTCGGGGCTAAAGAAAACAGTGTTTTTAAGAGAGGTGTTAGAAGAAACTAACCGCAACATGGGATGTTTCAAAATATCCAATATGATGAAAATAATAGTGCACTTACAAAGTAAGGGCAAGCTCATCCCGTGACCATCCCTCCAGCAAGAATGAGAGGCCCAGCAGCACAGGAAAACTAAGGACGTTGTTGTAGTAGACAGTGTCAAAGTCCTTAAAGTTGAAGTACTTGATTCGCTTGCGCATGTAAAGGACATAGCCAGCGGAAGAAAGGCAGTTCAGGAACATCCAAATATACCCGGGGTTATATCCTGCCAATTGGTAGTAGCTCTCCCTAGAAAGATCAATATCGGCCCATCCTGCAATGACAGATGAGAGGACCTGATTGACATAAGATTAAGGAGGAACACTCAGGTTTTGTAAGGTTCGTTGTGTAGGACAAACATTCATTTATCGGTCCAATATCTTCTCTTTCAATTTTTATAGCTGCCTTTTCACATACCATAAGTGAGAAACTGAGTAACATCATGGGTGTCACTCGACTGCCAAACCAAAGCACCTCGCCATATGCAATCATGATAATGGTCAAGTTCTTGAAGATGGTGTACACCGGAATGCTCAGATACTGCAAGCTATTTATGCGATGAGGAGATTATAAAGAAGCTCAGTACAGCGCCAACTACACATTGAGGCTCCCCTCCACTTTGTCTTTAAGCTTCGTCTACCTATCGCAAGTTATCTTTGCCTCTCACCTCTTGCTTCCAGTATAGATCATAGCAACAAGCGCTAATGAGATGGGGAGCCACTTCTTGGCCTCATTCTTGTCCAGCTTCCTGTACGTAATCAAATCAAACCTCTTGAAGATCCAGAGCATGACGACAGACATGACAGACTAGTCAACGCATTTAGATGGATAGGAGAGACGAATGACATAAATATTAGCTTTTGATCTCATTTATCGATTCTATTTACACCCTAGAAAAATATAATACCTGGAAGGCGAGAAGCAGAAAGTTCATGTCAAAGTCAAAACGTGAGAGGACCATCTTGTTGGTGACAGTCATGAGAATGCTCGAAGAGCAATAGGCGAGGATACTGAGCGTGGCCGAGCTGGCAACGGAGCCTGAGCCTGGTTGCGCTGTCATGGTCTCCAGGTTTGAATTGAGATAGAGCAAGTGGGAAGAAGATGCAACAGAGACTAAGTTGTTGTTTTTCCAGAAAGATTCCTGAAAAGGTCAACTAATGGTGCAAAGATGCTCTGTGCAAGAGAGCTGCCAAGAGTGGGATTGGATGAACAAATGAGAGAGAGAAAGAGAAGAGAAAATAAAATGATGTCGAGGTCAATTTAGGTGGGGGGAGAAGAACGAAAGCTATAAGGTTTAGCAATCAAATACAGCCCTGTGCCCAAGGGAGTACAATTGTTCCCCCTTTTAGTAGTTCATCTTCCTCTCCAAATTGGAATAACTTCAAAGACAAACATGTATCAAAGGAAAGAGGGTCTCAGGGATGTTCAAGGAGTCTAGTTTTGGGCCCTGGAATGCTCATCCAAGTAGAAGTCGGAATTTTCTACGTTATAGTACAGTGAAGTATGAAGTGGCAGCTTACTCTAATAAGCAAGATTATAATTACACAGAGCAAGACATTACGAAGACGAAAATGTCTGCAGTCAGTTCTCTGTCCTCCCCAGCCGCTTAGGGTACTTCTTCAAGCTATTGCTAGGAGGAGTGGGAGCAGGAGCAGGAGCAGGAATAGGAGCCGCACTTCTTCCAACGACGCTGGCAGGTCCAGATTGTTTCGTGCGAGGTTGGTACCTACGACCTTGGTTGAGATCGCTTGATAATTTCCCGCTCTCAAGAAGCCAATAGAGATCTATACTGATCGTGGGTGCTAGTGGAGTGAGAGGTGTGGTGAATGTGAGGCACTAGACTTTCGAAAGAAGTTAAAGCAACGATCCCAAGCAGTTGCACCAATCTGTTCAACATACTTTTAGGCCTGGATGGAGAAGGTCTTAGTAGTGGAGTAGTGTGATGTATCTGTTGTACTTCTTGTAGACCGAGATAAGCTTGCATGGACATCTATAGCAAGACGAAAGTAGGATAAGTACTGGTATCCATGGAGTGAACCAAGTGATCACGCAAGTAATATAAATAACACGTACGAAGCCTTCCTCATCCGAGAGGTCGTGTCGAAGAATGTGCTCAAGCACAGCATAGACAAACTTGTGTAAGGACGGATAAATGGAATTGGGTATAACGGTAAGGCAGTCGCTCCAGGGGCAAATAAACGTGTCTGGTTTGACATAAGAAACGCTTGATCCGACATACTGGTGGAAAAAGAAAGTCGAGAATAGTTAATCTGGGGTTCTTCAGTCGAGCGTCTCCGACAACAATTGCTTAACGAAGGATACGTACACGGTTCATAACTAGGTCGCGCATCTGCATTACTTTTGCTCGATCATTTTTCGAAGGCTTCGAGGCACCATACCCAGGATCTGATAGAGCACAGTACGGAGAAGGAGCGCCTGATTGTTGAAAAGGCTGGAGAGGAAGTTGATCTTCGTCCTACAGTCAACGTAGTAGATAGATTCTCAGTTTGTTAGCATCAACTTAGAGTAAAATCTGAGATCTTCCAAGCCAGGGTTAGATCAGGTGCTCACTTACGATAGAAGCTGTTTGACCGATCAGAGGTGCCGAAACAGTATCACTTCCACCTTGTTCTGATTCATCGATACCACTGATATTGTCACTCAGTGACTGGGAAGGTGGGACAGTAGACCCAATCTCCACTACAACATCTTCTGAGGCATCTGAATTGGAGAGTATAGTAGCCTCAGCAGGAGACTGATGTGGCGTTTTCTTGCTAGGATGCAGCTTCGCCACGTTTTCTGGATCTTCCACTGTATCTGAGGAGAGATCAAAATAGTAATCCCTTCGCCTCTTGGCAGGTGTTGTAACATGCAGACCCTCTAGTCCAACAGACAAAAGAGAAGAGTTTGGGGAATCAACTAGTTCTATGATCCTTATTTCACCCTTAGCGGGTGCTGAGTCTGCTTGTGCACCTGGGGCCGAAAGAGTCCTTGAAGCTACCGAAGATTCTGCAGAAATTGTCGCTGGAGGATGCAAGTTATTAGTCACTATCGACCGTGCGGATGTGGAGCGGGCCATGATTGCTGCTCGTGGCTTCGACAGATGCACGGAGGTCGAGGTCGGCTTGATAGTTGCTCGCCCACTCTGAGTTGGAAGATCTGCAGTAGGTGCACTACGGACGATGCAAGCTTCGTCCTCTAGCTTTTGTTCCGAAACCCATTCTCTATATATTTGCAAATGATTGAGCTCAGAGTCATTTGAGCAGAGATCGATTAACTTGCTCCGATACTGCTTCACTTTTTTCCTGACATCTTCGATGCTCATTCGAAGTTTGTTTGCCGCCTATTGTCATTGTAACGTGGATAAGACATAGCAAAAGTACGTGTACGTGTACATCAATATCTACGATGCTGCGAAGCTTTGAGCTATGCGTACAAACAAACTAACGAGACGATATTCCTACCAGCGGAAGAACAACACTTTGACCACCAACTCGTTTGTCGACAAATATCACCTGAATAATGGCATCTATTTAAAAATCGGATTACAGGAATAAGCGGTTATTAATAAACGAAGAGACTATTCCGCTCGATAAAGGTGATTCAGTAGAAACTTGCTACACGTACCCAGATATGCACAAACATCCGACAGTGGTGCCATGATGGGCGTATAAACAGGGGAGAAGGTCTAAAGAAAGCAGTTATTTTTGAAGAGAGTGATCATATGGTCAGAGTGAGTGAACATGACAGGCTGTACGTTCTTCCGAAGCTTCCCAGTGTATCATTTGACGGAATGAATATTTCCTTCAAAAAGGAAAAAAAAAAGCCCACCTACCTGCACTTGGTACCAGCAAACATTCTCCGAGTTAACCCAGAATATGGGCTGCATGATGTTTTGTGGGTTAAATTCATGAGTCCACTCGACTATTCGTTTTGCCAAGACATATACAAGATTCCTGCCAGTTTGCCCTATTGTTTAAAGCGAAAGAGGATGTTAGTAATACTTCCCCTTTTGAAAATCAAAGAACTGCGCAGGACCCTTGATGTTGAACAAAGAGAAGTATACCTCTGCGCAAGATTGTTTCCTCGATCGGCACCCAACCTTTCACCATGAAAGGGCCGTCAAACTTTAACCGGTCGAGTGCGGGGTGAACTGTGCCTGAAGAGTCGAGAATCTCAATGTTGTACAGCTTGCGGAATGGTAGGTCCAGATTACTTCTGATGGGCTTTGTGATGGTCGGATAAACAGATTCGTCAACCATAGGCAACGATGTTGCCTCCAGCTCGCGGAAAGGGAATTGCTCCATGGGCGCTGAACAACAATGCCAATGAGGGTGCCATTTATTCAATGTCTCGTTTGTATTTGACGCTGTTAAGGTTCGCGATCCTGGAAAGTGGAAACACATTTGGAAGAATTTAGTGGCAATCGGCGTCACCAGTAGATTGCGCGGAAACGCAGAACAGGAAAGTCAACTGAGATCCAAGAGTACATGCATTTTTGGCAAAATGCTGAGCCTCTGTATATGTGGTGCGAGCATTGACGTTGGTGCAACCTCTTGAAGTATGGTGACATCATTTTTTTAGAAATAGAAAATAAAGCTGACCACGAAGAGGCTCTCAAGATTTTTTCTCTTTCTGATCCAAGGAAGTTTGCAATAGTTTCGATTACTACGGCTTGAAATGCCGAGAAAAAGAAAGTGCGTATTATCATAAACCCGGCATTTTTTCAATCCGATAGCGTTGTCTTCATCCCTCTTATCGTTCGTTTGTTGACAAGCTGACAATGAGAGTCTGAGTACTTGTCGGGAAAACGATTCGAAAAAACAATTGCAACACAATTCTGATCGGATTATATTTTCGTCAAAGCAAACGAAACCGAGACGCACCCATGACATGCTACTGATAGTCGACGTAATTCAGCTATGCTTACCTATATGTGGAAATGTTGGGCCAAAAAACAAAGGGTGATAGAGATGCAAAGAGAGAGAGGACATTGAAAGCTTGAATCCTATGAATCGAAAGGCCGAGAAGGAGCGAGACCGCTAGATTTCCATCTCTGGTAATTCCAGGGTGGATCCACTGTGTGTGCATAGCTCGTGATCAACGATTTGTATTCTAAAAAGCATCCAAGTGCCCAATTGCTATCGGAGAATCACATATCCCAAAAGACCATTACTCTAGGGTGTACGAGTGCACCAATGAAAAAGGGATCATCGATCCATTGTCCAAAAAATTCGATCAGTGTTGCAGGAATTGAATTCGACAGAGGGGGAATATCGGCAGAACGAAGGGAGAGAGAGAGGGGGGGAGAGAAGGGCGAAGAAAGTGAAGGAGGCGGTAGGCGAGAGACAGGACAATACCCGAGGGAAAATTACATGGAGGTAGGTGTTGCTCCGTCATCGCAATGAGTAAGATGGGGTAACCATTCGGTCGAACCCATAGAGACCTTTCCACATTAGCTTTGTCAGCGAGGCTTGGCACTGAATTGGTTAATTTATTTTAAAAAGCGTATATATATATCGGTAATACAACTCAAAACTATAATTTCTTTCTCTTTGCATTTCTTTTCATTTCGATTCTCTTCTGCCATTTCAATCGCTTCGCTTTGTTACTGGCAGCACACACACAGCAACGCTCTCTCTTACTTCTTTTGTCTTTCCTTCCGCTCACGCTTACACATTCGCCGGTCCCCTCATTTCACATTTACATTCGACCTTGCACCCAATTTCCAATACCCTCAGCCCTCTGTTTCCACCTTTGACAGTGCATTCTACCACGTCGAACCAACAGTACACCCATCGTTCCTCAGAGCAAAGCAGGCTGAACCCTCGCTCGCACCTGCCTCCCGCTATGCCTTTCCACACACTTGAAGGCTTTGGGTTAGGCCTTGTTCATTTAGGCAAGTATCACCTCTGACCTCATCCTTGCAATTGCATTTGCTTCACCGCACCACACATTTATCTATCCCATTACTTGCTCAGGCTGAAGGTTACCGCAGTCGATTACGCCAGCGTTTCGTTTCTCTCACCCATTTAGAACAGCCGGTGTTCCCTTTACTCCCTCATCTTTTTTTCCTGGACAACTTTTCCCCGAACCCTCATTCACATCACCTGCACCCTGAGCATGTCTGAATTTTTTTTTAGTTTCCCTCCAACTGTGCTTGTGCGCCCTCAAAAGCTCCATAATTTCTTTCCCCCCTTTCTTTGTCCTTCCCTCTCTATGGTATAATTATTCCCCACAAACTCACAGACATTCTGTCCTTCCATTCGGAGCATTCATGTTATTACCCTTTTTCACCTGATTGTGCAGCACCGTCGTCTCATTTGATCCCCCAGGACCATACATCACTTTTATTTTAGTGTTCTTCGGAGAGTTGCTTTCGACGAACGCACAAACTCTGGTTCAAATGGATGGTGGATGGTTGACACTGTCTCACACAATGGGTTCTTCCTACCCCCAACAAGACACAGAGTGCGGCACTATTCATCCACATGACTGTAACAATTGCTCTCCCTCACTCCCTCTCTTCTACGAAAATCCCACAGAGTATCTAACCAGCTTTTTTGCATTTAATACCCCATTTCCTCTCCTTTTTCTCTTTTTTTTCTTTCTTTCACTATTACCACATGCTTCACTCAGGGCACCCCTCGTTACCGAGAAACAGTCCCGGGACGGTCACGTTGGTTCCCACAAATTTCCTTTTTCAGAAGGAAGGCCGTCGAACATCTTCCATTGGTGGCCACCACTCACAACAGCTCTCGGCACTGCCTTCTCCACCCTATCCAACTTTCATGGACACCCCAGTCGACTCCGCCACCACCGCCACCGCCACAACCACCGCCACTATGACCACCCATAATCTTCCTCCTTTGTCCGACGTCGACGATATGTCGACCTATTCAGCTACCACTACGCCACTTTCCCCTCCATCGCCAAACCTTCGGTTTACTAACCAGACTACCGTCGTCTGTCCCGCCAAACCAGCACCATTTGAGTCCGGAGAGGCCTGCCGTGAACCCTTGCCATCGCTCAGTCAACTCTTCATGCCACAAATGGAGCCTGGATCTCGCCAGCTGCCAGAACATTATCAATACCAACCCCAGCATCAGCAGCAAAAGTCGCTGCCATCATTTCGCCAATTTGTACACCAGACTCATTCACCCGAGACACCGCAGTCACTGAGTCAATTCCCATCGTTTGCACATGATCGACGCCACTCTCTACCATCGTTCAGTCAGTTGGTTGCGCAGATCGAGGACCGTGATGATCAGCGCAGACGCCTACCTTCGTTTGCCGATTTGATGGCAGGAGCGCCGGTTGATACTCTTCCATGGAAGAATCGAAGGAGTAGTGACCGGACTCTTCGCTTAACTGAACGAGGGGATAACGATGATCGCTGGTCGATGGCTGGTGAAGACATAGAGATTGCGGCCGAGAAGTCCCGCTCGCAACAAGAGCAGCAGCAACGGCAACAATACCCGAGTGGAATCGACAACATCTCGATGTTGGCAGCGGCAGCAGCAGAGATTGAGCGGGACACAGACAATGTTTCTGACAAGGCTAGGCCTGACCGTAGGAGTTTGGTTTCGACGTACAACTCACCAATCATCACCTCTACCGCTAGTGCCACTTCTTCTTCCCCCTATTCTTCGTCCACTGACGTAAGCGCCAAGAAGCCCCAGCGACAGTCAGCCAAGAAGCAAAAAGCAACCACTTCCACCACCACGCACCGCAGCAGTATCGGCAGTAGCGGTGAGAAAAGCAGCACTTGGCTCTGGCGTCGCCCAAGCGATGACCGATGGGTGCAACGCAAGCAGTCTTCGCCTCCAAAGCGAGATCGATCGGATGAGTATGAAGATTACGAGATGACCCATGTCAAGCATGAGTCGGGCGAGGAGATGGAGAAAGGTTTAGCAAAGCTCTCAACTCGACCACGGACATTTGACCTACCGCCCAAGAAGCGTAAGAGCTCTCTGACAACAGCCGCCACTCCCATGCCCCCAGTCGCTTCAGGTAGTGGAAGCAAGAGGCCTATGAAGCGGTCCGCCGAGTCTACAACGGATGACACTCGAAGTGAGATGTTGTCGGAGTTTGATCAGCAACAATCAATGGAGCAGCCATCCAAAACCAAGAAGAAGCGCACTAGCAAACCCAAGGACCCCAACTATGTCTCGCCCTCTGGGTTCCGGCATGGAGGCGAGCGTCGCATCCAGGAACCAGACGAAGTAGTCGAGATGCCTCCAGATGTTGGCCCTGTATCAATGCTTCAAGGCCCTAACCTTCCAAAGGTTTTCTGGAAAGGTAAGAGCTGAAAAAGGGAAATCGGGGAAAGGGTGTTGTCTGTCTTGAAGATCTCTCCCAACACTAACTCACTTCAAAATAATGTTGGTTTAATTGTTTGATGAATAGGCACATCGTTACCTGTGGAAGGCAAGCCAGGAGCAGAGCGACTCCATCCACACGAGGCGTACATTGCATCGACTCTTCGACTTTCTCCGGCACAATACTTGCTCTGTAAAAAGACTTTGATTCTAGCGTCGCGCGAGTTCCAGGCGAATCACAAAGTCTTTCGTAAGACGGATGCTCAAAAGTTGTGTCATGTGGATGTCAACAAGGCTTCCAAGCTTTGGGAGGTCTTTACCAAAATTGGTTGGTTGGCTGGTAATACCGACGAGGACAGCCAAGTCTAATGAAGTCCGTGGTTTGACATTTCAAGAAACAACCCCTTTTTCTTCCTGCTTACTTTCGATTTAATACCCTACTCCTTGTGTATGCAGCGCTCCTCTGACAAAATCGAGAGTTCAGCAACATCAGCAACATCAGCACCAGCACACACCCACACTACTCCCCTTTACTACCTTTGTTTTATATCTTTTCTTTTTCTTTCAGTATAATAAGCATGTTCACATTGTTTGATTATTCCTTCTTGTTCTTTTCAAAAGCATCCCACTTGTACTTTCCCCCTTTTTTTTAACTAATTTTCATGTTTTCATTATTTCGTTCGTTTGCATTTCTTTGCCTTTTATCATCACTACTTCTATTTCATATTCCCCTCTCCCCCCCAAAAAAAGTGTACTATCGACACGGCCATTGTGTACCAATATGAGCTCACTGTAACATAAATTTATGTACTCTATTCCCTTTTCAATAAAATACGCTGGTGCTTTTCCCCCGTTGCGAATTCATGAAATAACAATGTGCTTATAGGTTTCATATGAGGAAAGAATTTTTTTTTGCTACTTGACCAATATCGCAACCGAGTATGAAAAAAGCTCCTGTGCCATTGAGGACACAAGGAGCAAAATGAAATATGATGCAAATTAAGAGTCTTTTTTAACTTTTGGAGGACTATAGTACAAACTAGAAAAATCGAAAGAGAGATGTGAAATGGGACAGGTGTGACATGACGTGTGGATATTCTAGCGCTGTGGAGGAGGCGGAGGTCTACGGCCCCATGAACCATAAGATGATGGAGGTTGATATGATCTAGAGTCCCACGCTCCTCCCCTTCCCCATCCACCTCGACCCCTATCATGGCTACGGCCACGATCGCGGTCTCGATCACGAGGATCACGATCTCTTTCATGCCCAAATCGAGAATCCCGATCCCGAGAATCCCAATCTCTTTCTGGACCAGGGGGTCGAGCGTCTCGGTCACGGGGATCGCGTTCTCTTTCTTGGCCAGCAGGTCTCGAGTCTCGATCCCAGTCACGATCCCAGTTATTCCCTCGACCTGACCAATCACGTTCCCTGTCCCAGCCTGGCGTTCTCGGTTGGTGCCAAGTGTCCTCTGACCGTCGCGCGCTCGATGTTTCTGGCCAGGGGTTGGCTGTGGCTATAGTTTCGAGGGGAGACGAAGCTTTAGGCGCGGTTGCTGTCGTGCTAGCTGACATCCCAGCGGCAGAATCCGGCTTGTCATACCAGCCCTGAACAAGACTCATATGCAGGTTTCCACCCAGCGGATTGGCATTCTTGGTTTTGCCCTTCTTCTTCTTCTCGCCCAGGTTGAGCTCCGCCCGCAGCCGTGCACCTAAATCTTGTTCCTGCAATACCCGCTCTTCTCTTCTCTTTTCTTGCTCGGCCTCGATCTCTTTGCGCCGCTGATCGTCCCCTTCTCGCAATGCTTTGCCTCGTGCCTCACTTTCAACAGCAATCCGATTTAGCATCTCAAGTATATCCTCTTCTTCTGAGCTGAGCGCATTGCCCTTGGCAGTGCCTCCAGCTTGTCGGTGAACATTAGAAGGTACACTTGCAGGCCCTCCGGTTACTGGCTGTGGCGGTCGTGATGGTGGTCTAGCTGCTGTTGGTAGTGATCCTTGCGGCAATGGTCTGGAGGGGTTAGCCAATGGTGCCTGTGGCGGTGGTCTAGGAGCCACTGGCGATGGTTCCTGTAGTGGTGGCTTGGGGACCGTTGGCGATGATTCCTGTGGTGATGGCTTAGGGGTCGCTGACGACAGGGGCATCGCTGGCTTGGTCGTTTGGGGCTGCCGGGGTGTTGAAAGTGGTGTAGGGGTAGGGGCGGTAGCGGTTGTGGTAGCGGAGGTAGTTGCCGCAGATGCAGGAGCTTGCTTCTGCGGCGCAGGTTGGGCAGTCGATGTAGACGAAGGCGTAGGATTGGGGCGAACGGCAATCAGTGATGCTGGCGCTGGAATAGGTGCTTGCAGGAACATGCCGTTCCTATTGGCTCCCACTCTACCGCTTTCCTCCACAATTGTGGAGGTTGAGGAACATTCTGAGAGAACGGAAGATTGTGATAGCGTGGTAGTGTTATGACTAGCTTCCGCCGTAGAATTTGCGCCAACACGCCCCGATGCCAATGTGGAATCCACAGATACACTCGAACGTCGTTCGTTCCTTTGCAATCCTGAGGTCACCGCGGCTCCTGACGATGGAGGAGGCGGTGTGGCGGACGAAGGCACGGCCAGTCTTTCTGTACGCGTACGTGATCGAGAACGCGAACGAGGGCGGGAACGAGGAGAAGGACTACGGTTTCTTGGCAGTGCAGAAAGGTCTAGCTCGGCCTTGACAATCTCGATCGGGGGTGATTCGGCAACAGCAGCAGAATCCGTAGTGGATGACTTTCTCGAACGAATGCCAGAGGAAGTGGCTGGTTCTGCCCTAGTAGAGGGAGCGGCCGCACTTTGCTGCGAACGATCCACTCGCGCTGTCCTTGAATTTTCTACTGCATCCAACATGATGATGTCACCATCACCACCCAGAGCTGTTGAGTTCTTGGAAGAACCACTCTGCTGTGTCAAGTTGTCTCTGCGAGAGCTTGACTGCGCGGAAGCTGAAGCCTCTTGTGCTTTTCTCGCAATGGATGTATTTGGTTGAACAGAAGTCGGTGGCAAAGGCTTAGCTGTACCATTTACTTTTTGAGGCTGACTTGCTAGCCCATGTCCAGCCCTTGGCGTCACTGGTGGCGATGACGTTTCCGGTCCCTTGCCGGACGGCATCGCCGTAGATGGCGCCAACAATGGTGACCAAACTTTGTTGGTTGATCTCATTGCCAAGGGCAACCGCATAAAATAGTCTTCTTCTGCGTTTGAGGGAGTTGCTGCACTTTTTGCCCTAGGGCGTGGTGTCACTGAAAGCCGCCGTACCTCTGCTGGAGCTGGGGCTGGGGCTGGGACTGGAGATGGTACAGTGGCCGAGGACTTACCGGGAGAAGCAGGAACAGGGGTAGTGGTGGTCCGCTCGGAAGGGTCCAAGGACGGCACTTTCGAGGAAGGTGCACCCAACTGTGGAGTATCGGAACGCCGTTTACGAACAATCTCAACGCACTCCAAGTAATAATGGCCTGGCTTTCGCTGAAAGCGGAATGGGGTATAAGAGGCGTCTGTCGAACTTGAAGTCTGTGGGATCGATGGGTTTACTTCTCCAGCTGCACTGTCAGCACTTGTCTCCCTGGATCTCGAAACACGCGCTGTATCCATGTTGTCGATTTGCATTGGAGGCAGCTCAAACGATGGAAATTTGGGAGGCCTTTTCTTTTTCTGAACCGATCCCGCGGAGTCACCCACCTCCGTCTGTTTGCGCTGTGCTTCATCACCAGATGCTGCAGGGACCGTAGGCAAGCTTGGCGTTGATGGTTCTGGAACTTTTGGCGGTGGTGGTTTGTCATCAGTTGGAGGCGCTTTGTCATCAGACTTAGATTCCGGAGTCCTCGGCTTTCTCCTCACCAATCTTTCTTCTTCGTCGTCCTGATTATCATCATCAGATTCAATAATCATCCGCCTCTTTCTCGGGTAGGTAGGGAAAATCGGACTCTCGTCGTCGTTGTCAACAGTGGATGCCATATTTGAATCATGTACTGGTGAAGATGGGTTTCCAGTTGTTTCAAGAGCAACCACACCTGTTCCGGCGGCATCTTTAGGATCTGGAGCCAGGGGTGCTTTCGGAGAAGCCGTCGCCGTCACTTCGTCCAATGCTGGTGTAGTGTTAGGATGCGACACCGGCTCCTGTACCGTTTCAGTTGTTGTTTTTACCGTCGTGACTTCTCCCACTGTAGTTGCTGCTACCGCTGTGTCTGTCACCTTTGGTGTTGTTGGTGTTGTTGGTGTCGTTGTTTGGGCTGATATTGTTGTTGTTGCTGTTGCTGTTGTTGCCGTTACTGTTGTTGACACTGTTGTTGGCACTGTTGTTGGCACTGTTGTTGGCACTGTTGTTTCAGTCGATGTCACTTCAACTGTTGCTGGTGCTACTGGTGTTGGTGCTGGAGCAATTCCAACAGCAGCAGTTGCAGCAGTTGTTTTGGACTCAGCTGCTCCTTCTGCAAGAGTTCTCTGCTTCGCTGGTGGCGCTTCAGGTATGTCTTTGACAGGCTGTATGGGCTCCTTCTCTGTGCCTTCAACACCCGGCTTTGACATCGGCTGCGACACTGGAGAGATGCCAGACTCAGATGCCACGGCTGCAGTGGACGATTCCGAAGTGGTGGCCGCCGTCGACGAAGGCGAAGTACTAGAGGAAGCCGTTGTGTCAGTCTTTTGGCTGGTGCGAGGGCCAAGGTTGACCTCAGAATGGGTTGGAGCACTGAAACCGTATGGGCCGTCGAGATCGCGAACATAGTTGAATATTTTATCCAAGAGTTCTGGGTTGTTTGATAGATCAGTGCCTTGAGGCACGGCGGGAGGAGCCAAAATTGGCCTTGCGGTAGTGACACCTAGAACCTTGTCCAATTCCAAACGCTTATGGTAGCGCTCAATGTTCAACGGAGGGATGCGTTCAAACAAGTTGACTGCCTGCTGCAGCATCTGCCGTAGTTCCTGATTCGTCTTCATGTCCTGTTCAGTATCCGGGCCTTCCGTTTTTCCCACAATAATGGCGCTACGAAGAATAATGACAACTCTAAGGCGCATATTGATGATCTCTTTATCAAGCTGATGGATCTGTAATTTGAGAGCATTCACCTCGTTGGAATCACCCTCAAAAACGATCCTGCGCGCATCCATGCGAGTGCTCCATGCAGAAAGCATCTTCACCAAGTCATCAATAGGTGTTGCCTCTGTGGCGTTGGCAGATGTCGTGGTCGATGTTGGTACTTCGGATGAGGCGTTCATGCCCGGCTGTGCCAAGGCATCAGCTTTTGTTATCGGAGCTGCTGCTGGAGCCTTGCTAGGGGAGTAGCCCCCAGCGCCTGCTACAGCGTTATTGGTTAGGTGAGAAGTGGCCACAGGCAGAGATGTCACAATGGGAATCAGTTGTGTACTTCCAGAGCTTGTTGAGAGGGCTTTTGAGGAGTCTGCGATCCACAACGGTGCACTGGCCGAAGAACCTGAAAGAGGGGCAGATGATGGAGCATGTGGAACCAGTGGTTTCGCCAAAGCTGATTGTGAAACTGGCGATGAGGCTGAAAGTGTAGTCGACGTTGGTGGACATGTTTGCACCAATGGAGTATTAGAAGACGGAAGTGTCGAAGGTGCTGGTGCTACGAAATGCTCTTGGCGACGTGCGAGCAGTTGCTGCGCGGCTTGCGCTTGAATAGCTTGTTGTTTTCGCTCCTGCTCCATCCTAATTGATTGCTGACTTGACGCCTGCTGCATAAGAATCTGCTGCTGCTTCCTGAGTAATGCTGGATCGGGTTGCTGAGGCTGAGGTTGGGCTTGTTGTTGGACAGTATTTTGATGCAGCAAGGCGTGCTGTTGTGGATGGGTTTGCTGTTGCATAGCCTGGGGGTTGTTTTGCACCAACTGATGTTGTTGCTGTTGTAGACGTTGTTGTTGCTGTAGCATTAGTAACTGCTGCTGCTGCTGCTGCTGCTGTTGTTGTTGTTGTTGTTGTTGTTGTTGTTGAAGTGCTAATCGTCTTTGCTGTTCTTGGAAGCGCTGTTGTTGCTGCAACTGCAACAGTTGTGCTTGCTGTGCTGGCTGAAGCGGTTGTTGTGGGACGGCCACCTGGGGGAAATATGGTCGCGCTGCCTGAGGAGAATATTGCTGTGGGGCTGGCTGCCGCTGCTGTGCCTGCACTTGCTGTATCTGCGCCTGTTGTACTTGCACCCGTTGTACCTGCGCCTGTTGCACCTGCACCTGTTGTACCTGAGCCTGTTGTACCTGCGCCTGTTGTACCTGCGCCTGTGCCTGCGCCTGTGCCTGCGCTTGTTGTGCCTGCGCTTGTGCCTGCGCATGAAGGAGATGGCGTATATGTGCCTGGGCCAGTTGCTGAACCTGTTGCTGCTGAGTCGCAGTCAAGTGGGTGCTGACTGCGCTTTGGGGAGGAGAAGGCCCTTGTGGCGAACTATTCTGATTCAAAGTTGATGTAACAGCAGGTTGAGGCTGCCCAATGCTGAGAAGAGCTGGTAGAATGGGCTGTCCTACACGCCATGTAACTCTTTGTGGTGCAGTTGCAGTTTTTGACTGGGGTATCGTTGCAGACATGTTATGCCCTGTAGCCACATGACGTACGTTGCTATATCCAGGGAAGGTCAAAAAAAGGCATGTGAACAAATTCCACTCTCGACAAAATAACACGGAAGAAATATAAAGAGGTCAAAGAAACATACCCATGACCATTCGCTCTTTCATCAAATTGCCGGTAACGCTGGAGCTCCAGCTTTAGCGACTTGTTCTCCTCGTATGCCATTTCGTACACCTTTGCCAGCTGATCGAGAATAGTAGCCTTATTGCTAAGCTCCATCTTCGTCTGCGCGAGGTCAGCTTCAAGCTGTAACATTTTTGCCCGCATCTCTTCCTCTTTTCTGGTGAAGTCGGCAAGATCCTCGCTGGCTCTCATTAGCTCCTTAGACGTCATATCCAGATCCTGCTCTAGAGACTCGACTTTCTTCTCCAGCGCTTGCGCCTCACTCCATGGTTGCGGTGCAATAGCAATTTTTCCAGTGTCAACTGTGAAGGTAGCCTCTGAAGGACTAGCAATCCTGTCGGTATCGGCATCCTCAATCTGCCGCACGGTACTTGGTCCTACTAAAGGCACAGTGTTGAGAGGGAGAAGTGCAGGAATTTCAACATTCTGCAAGGGAGGCAAAGTCTTCAAGTGTTCTGGTAGGCTTTCAGCTAATCCTTGCTCCTGTAAATACTGCTGTAAAGCACGGAGTCTTTCATGAAGCTGTAGTCTCTCCTGCGAAAGCCGGTGCGATGACTGCTCGGTTTTGAGCTGCGTCTTAACCAGATGTGATAGGACTTCGCGTGACTTGTTGGTTTGATCTAACAGTAATGTACCGTTGAAAAGGTGATAGACTATTATCAGTAAAAGTAAACATGGGTTGCTGGCGTGTCCTCACATGACATCGAATATCAACACCAGTGCGTGTAGCGAGTTGATTGTCGAATGACCACCATTCACGTACTCTCAACAATATTCTTAATCGCGTCTTGTAATTCAGCAGATTGTGAGCTTGTAAAAGCCTGCAGCGATGGCTGCAGCGACATCCACACTGATTCAGGATCCCTCTCAAGCGGTGGCGGGGTGGCCATTGAGGTAGGGAATGAAGCGTGGGCGTAAATTGAGAGATGGTGGTAGGACAAGAAGATAAGTGGCAAATAGAAGACGACTGTTTTTTGAGAGATCAAACGAACCAGCATCATTAAGGGGCATTTCACGATGCCATGGTAGAGAAAAGTAGAAACAGAACGGGAGTGGTATGGGATGATAATTCGCTCCCCAAATGGAATATAGCGCCTTGCGCTTTGATTCCAACAAAATCACAGTGGCCATTATGAGCATTGAACGCGAAATTGTGAGAGTCCTCTCATATTTGTGTTGGCACAAGCTCCCGAAACTCTCTTCACTAATAAGCAAGAATATTGACACAACCACGTTGCTGGATCTTTGCTACTGCGATCCAAGATGAGATGGGGAGCGTGGGCCGACAAAGAACAAATCAAAGACAAGTGGTGGTACTTATTTATACACATCATCCCACTGAAGGACACGTTAACCATGCATATGTGTGCTCCTTCGACTAAACGAACACAGGTTACAAGGTAAGCATTGTGCTTTGCACTTTGGCGCTTTTTAATAGTCCTAGTTTACGTAAAATAAAAAAGGATGATTGTCAGCTGGCATGAGGGACGGAGACACGTCGTGGTCTATACTAGCTGCGAGCGTGAATGGGCTGGACAACTGTGTGGCCAGTAGTACATTCGTAGACACGAAGGTCAAACCAGTTCCTCCAACCTTAAAGTAGCAATCACATGACCCCTGCAATCCAAGCTTTAAGAACGTTGGTACAACGCTTTGAAGCGTCTGTTCCACTTGATGTCCTTCCATTCTTCATTTTGCAGCATGAACGACAGCATTAGCCAGGAGACTCCATTACCTCCTTCTTCGTCCTCTGCATCAGCTACCCCTCATTCGACCCACAAACGCCGACCTTCCGTGTCATTCAACGAGATTTCTGCGAAGAAGCTTCAAGCAAATGTGCTCTCCCATGTCAAGTCCGCTCCTTCAAACTTAACACAAGTCAGTGAGGGCGAATGTACTACAGCAGACACAGGTACCACCAACACGAAAACACCACATGCTAGTGTTACCAACAAACGAAGCCGTGATTCCCAGCCCACTTCGCCCGCTATGACTCCGACATCATCGTCTCCTGCTTCACCTCTACGTGCGTCAGCGGCCTCAAAGTCGTCGGGGCCTGTCACTTCTTCGCCAGTTAGGCATAGAAGAGCACTTAGCAAAACTTCACTTTATCATGCATCGTCATCACCCATGGCACTTAAACCCATCTCGCCTGCCATGATATTGTCTGGTGCGAAGCTAGATAATCTTGATCTGGGTAGCACGGCAGCATCGACTGCAACATGTGGAGCCGAGTTGGCATCGGCAACGGCCGATCCATCTAAAAGAGAAGAAGACCACCACTCTTCCGCCCATGATTGTGATGAGGAAATACATGATCCCCTATCAGTCAGATCATGTCCAGCGTTGACACACACACATACTGGACCTGGTGGTCGCTCGCTTGAAATCGACACCAGCCCTCCGACGAGGATACGCAAACTCACCAACCTCATGACTCGCCTCTATGACAAGTATTCGCCATCGCTTACCCTTGAGAATAAGGGCTCGGTTGCACGCGACCATTTGGGTATGATCTACCGTTATTGGGGATGTTTACACCGTCGTATATCTGTTTGGGCGAGCGAGTATAAGGGGTACCCCACAGCTTCTTTGAAAAGATGCTGATGTTTCATTCATTCTCTCTCTTTTTCGCTATGAATAGCTAACGAGAGAACATTTCTTGCATGGCTGAGGACATCCCTCTCACTTATTACTGTTGGTGTTGGTAAGTCTGGAAACCTTTATGTGAAACTAGAGAAGTAATAATCCCACGTATACTCTGTTGTGATCATCCCGGGTTCAGTCTAGAAACCGCTGATGCGCCAGTGCACACCATTTTTTTTCTTGACATAGCCGTGACGCAACTCTTCCGCTTACAGTCTTCAACTCCGGGATCCCCATCAGGTCCACTCCAGATCTCACACATGGGAAGACCTCTCGGAGGGTCGTTTATCTGTCTTGGTATCTTATTCCTTTGGATTGGTGCATCCCGTTACTTCCATGGCCAAACTGTCATGTCGTATGGAAGATTTCCGGCCAGCCGGGGAAGCGTCATCCTAGCGGCCATCAGTGTCCTCAGCGTCCTAATTGCGTGTCTCATCATTGTCGTCCTTGATAGAAGACACTAGGTCATATGTAGTTTGCTTATAAGTCACCAATGTCCAAACCCACAACGTAGTATAATAATATATACCCCTTCCTCTAATGAAGATTCGCATTGGATCTTGAAAAGAAACTTACTTTTGGATCTTAGCGCATTCAGGTGCACTCTCTGCCTGCCATCACCCACTGAAGGTATACTGTGGTCACATTGCTTCTCTCGGAGGAAAAAAGAGGATGTTTCTCCCACTGTGTAGAGATCCTTCTCTTTAGAAAGATCGCGCCACTGGATTGGATACCAGCACTTTTCAGCACGAAAACTGTCCCAATCTCTTGATTGAATTGAATGTCCTTTATTTTTATTTACTTTAAATTGAAGCGTGGAATAAACGCCAACCAGAAAAGCATGACTACGCTTTGTTTCGCGTTGTCCTGTGCATTATTCAGCATCCATTGCACTATATACTCTTTACATTCGTTTTCTCGCATTAAAGACGATATTGGCTAAGGAGGCCAATGGCCATACCAGGCGTACAACTTACGACAAAGCTCATGACAGTATTGTATGCATTAGTGCAGCTGAGGTCACCTCCATCAGGAAGGAAAAAAAAACATACTTGCAATATACTCTTGGTTCCCTTAGTGGGAGTAACAGTCGACTCCAGTCGACTTGTTCATAACTATGCATTTGATGTCGTGTCAAAGTACAAATGACTCTATTTCAAACATCTCTGTTAAGGCAAAACATTGCTCGCGAAACTAGGGGGATGGCGACCAACTTGGAACAGGTATGTCAGATGCGAGATGAACGACGACCATGAGATCTACAAGGTGGGATACTGATCTCAATGATCAGTTCTCAGAGTTGAACTCTTGATCCTTGACTCGGCACCTGTTGCACAATAATATATTGATTACTGTGATCGTATGAACTAAAAACCCTTTGGAATAACCTCATTTTGTGTGGCAACCAAAAACGATGTCGGCGTTCTTTATGTGTTCAAACAAGAAGTATTTTCATGTTTTTTTTTTCTTAACATACCAGATTTGCCATAGAATGTGCGCCTTCAAGCTCGAGAAGTACATACTGGAGATGGCAGGGAGTAACGCTGGAGAATCTATGATATATCAAACAGAACGTAGCTACAGTACGGGGATGAAAGTGTATTTGCAGCGAACTAGTTACACCGGTTACTGGCGTGACAGTCCCATACTGTGCTGGGAAGGGAGGAGGAGATCGGTGACGAGATGGCGTAAGTCGATAATGAAATTCTACTGTTGGAGTGGAGAGGAAATTCCACCAAGGTCTCCACCGGATATGTCACTACCGAAGAATGTTCCTGGTATTCCTGGACGCAGCTGAGGTAGCGTCTTTTGTCAAAACAGCCCAATACTTTGATTGACCATCCGCTCTGTCATTCATGATACAACAAAGGGGTTGGTCCAAATCCACCAAAATTTATCTTTAAAAGAAACAAAAAAGATAAGACAAAAACCAAGAGATTGGGACAGTTTTCATAGGAAAGTGTCCCTTCCTCTACAAAATCTTGAACAACGCATACTTCCTAAAATTTTTATGACAATGCTGAATGGAGAATAAAACATCAAAAACTAACTATGAACAAAAGTGAAATCTGAATTTTTTCCCGATATACCACCCATTACTTTTTTGGCTTCATCAACAGTGCTGGCCATTGCAGAAAAAGAAAGAAAATTGAAACAATGAAAATTGAGATTTCCAAATTATATAAAAGACTCGACCTTGAGCTTCTCTTTTTTTTTGCTGATGACCAACGCGTTGGTTGATTTTCTTTTTTTTTTTGCATTGTTCCTTGATTCCGTAATAATCCAAATATATCAACCGTCATTTTTCCCAACTGGTATTCCTTTTTTTTCTCCGTCGTATCCATACGAGTGCTTGTTTTTTTCCACCATGAGCGTCTCCCGAGAAAAAAATGATATTACATGGCCGTATGACCTTGGCAATAAGGAAATTTCTTTCGTCACGCCTCTGTAAACTCGCTCGACTCCTGGTTTCCATGACCGTTGTTCCCTTGGCCGTAAGGTGCAAACGTCGATGGAGAGCCATACATTGGCTGAGGGTGATGGTGGTGATGATGGTAATGGCCCATGCCAAAAGGCGCCGGGGGCCCCATCCAATCAGGCTGGGACGGGTATCCGCGTCCATTGACACCACCTACCGTCGCGCCAGCAACACCACCGGCGGTCGTAACTCCTGGGAGTGTACCAATCGCGCCTGTGAAGGGCTGTTGCGACAGCGCTGTTGGATCAGGTGAATAAGGATGTTCCTGGTATGGTCCACCACCATACACCGAGCCGCGCTGCTGCTGCTGCTGCTGGAATGGAGGAATCACTGGGCTTGGTCCGCCACTAGGTCCTGCTGTGACACCAGGGGGCGGAGCAGTCGATCCTTGAGCCTGCGACGATGATGGCTGTGGTGTTTGCTGACCTGGCGTTTGTCCTTGGGGCGTACTCGGCTGCTGTTGCTGTTGCTGCTGATTTGGCTGGCTAGGTGGGTTCTGCAACAAGTTCGGGTACATATAGAAATGTGGCGAATAGGCATTCGCGCCGTCAGCGTCAAACGGCGCATCCATACCATAGGTATGCACTGGTGGGTAGTCCACGTGGCCTCCATCGTCTCCAGTGCCGTTTGCAGAAACACCATTAGCATTCAAACCGGCCGATCCCGACCCCGCTCCACCGCTGCTGGCATTAGGCTTGCCGATAGGGCCCAAGTTGGGAATGAAGGGGTACTGCTGCGACGACGGTGATCCAGGGTGGGCAGGAATGTTGCCTGAGCCAGGTGCATTCGGTCCCGAAGTCGCCCCAACCCCATGTGCTTCAGCTGATGCTGATACGCTGGTAGGTTCGAAAGGTGGAGGTGACTTGACCATGTCGCCCATTGGTGGCATACCATCGCCGCGATGGAAGCCTCCATCGGCGCCCATAAACTCTGGGCCTGAGCCCGCAGGTCCTGGCATCATCATTGAGGGCGAATAAGGCCGTCCCGGGAACTGTGGTGGAGGGATCCCAAATTGGCCTTGGGGAGATCCACTGTGCACCATGGGGTGTGGCCCCATGTTTATCATACCAGGTGGACCAAACGTGCCAAGAAATCCAGGGCCAGGCTGTGGGTGTAGCGGATGCATGCGATGGTGGGGGTGGTGCGGGTGGGGATGATGAGGTCCATTCGGATGCATCATATGCGGACCTACGCCGCCATGCATGGGTAGACCGTGCGGCATGGAGGTAAACTTATCCAGATGCACACGGAGGCGACGTCCATTGTACTCATAGTTGTTAAACATCTCTATTGAATCATAATATTGCTCACTTAGGTTAGCTTGCTGGAATGCTGTGTCATAAGTTGCCATTCTTGTAAAATTAAAACGTACCAATAGCCTTTTTGGCGTCCTCCTGGGTAGCAAACAGAACAGAACCAAATCCACGACTGCGACCGTTGTAATCGTGAGCAACGTCAGCACGAATAATATTGCCCGCCTTCCTGAAGAGATCCTTCAAATCTTGCCATTGGCATGAAAACGGTAGCTATATAGATGATAAACGTATAAACCGTGTTAAAGCAGTTGATATTAATGACATTCATTAATGGCTACCGACAACCTAAGAGCAATAGGTTTCTTACACTTCCAACAAACACTTGGCGTCCAATCAGACTTTGGTTCACTAGAGGGGGTCCACGCTGACAGTTGAAAAGAAAAAAAGGAAGAAAGGATGTCAGTAACCATACAGTTCGCTGTGCCACTCAAGAGCGTCTTCGATGTATCCGACTTACGAAAAAGGGGCCAGGAGGTCCATGGGGAATAAAGTTTGGTCGGAACCCTTGGTTGAAGCCAAGTCCCTCATTATGGCTATGTCCATCCTGGTGCATACGATCTTCTTGCACGCGAAGTATCCTGTCATGCCACTGATACTGATCAAACATAGCAATGGCTTTATCAGCTTCCTCTTGCGTCGAAAACAGAACAGTGCCGTGTCCGCGGGAACGGCGATCAGGACCTAAGGTAACTTCGGCTCGCACAACGTTTCCTGCTTTGCGGAAGAGATCCTTCAAGTCCTGCCAGCGCATACGAAATGGGATCTATTAAGCATACGAGTGGTTAAAATCATTTGTAAGTTCCCTGGGATCCTTTATCCACCATGAAGGAATTGGAGAGGCAGGACCGTAATTAAACTTACGTTGCCAACAAATACTGGGCGCACAGATGGAGTGGTCGAAGTAGAATTAGCAGCTCCCTCTACGCCTTCCTTTGCTGAGGAATCTCCCGCAGCGACTTCGTCCGAGCCTGATGCTGGTGCAGTGGTCGAAGACGCATCAGCTGAAGCTGAAACTCCTTTCTGATCAGCATCAGATACTGTCAGCTTTTTCTCCACAGCGTCGACAAGATGGTCCACATCCTACATTATTCAGCAACAAAGAACAGTGTTAAGTATTGGAAGTCGAGTTTCATCCCTGCATATCGCTAATGAGACGAAGAATGAGCACTACGCACCTCAGAGGAAGCAGCAATCGCAGTAGAAAGGGTCACTGGTTGGGTAGAAGTGTAGTCTGGAAGATTGCGATCCTATTAGGTTGAAAAAAAAATAAGACGGGGTTCAGATTTCTTTGTAAACGCCCAACGCTCTACAGGTGAGACTATGTCGCACGATAAACTACAATTATTTCGACCATACCTCACGAACTTCCAGGATGCGTCCGTGCCACTGGTACTTGTCGAACATCTCTAATCACCCCCATAAACAAACACAAGTGTCAGAGTACACATCACATTACACATGATAGTCAACCAAGATCTATCTCAGCAAACGTTCTATTTCCTTTTCGTAAAGTTGTGCTCCGGACGTTACCTATGGCTCTCTTGGCATCCTCAACAGTGGCGAACAGGACGATACCGTGGCCCTTGGATCGTTTATCTCGATCCTGGATAATATTTGCGCGCTGGACATTTCCTGCTCCACGAAACAAATCCTACATTGTAGATGAAAGCCATTCGTTAGTGTTGGATCAAGGTTGCACAAACAGCCGCGTTAGATTTCAGACAACCCCCCTCTGGGTTCCTGGACATGAGGAAAAACAATGGTAGTCCATCACATACCTTGAGATCCTGCCAACCAACTGCACAGCCATATGCAAACGTCGCGGACGATAAAAAGATAAAAAGTTAGAGAGGCAATTTCACGTAATTATACCCTGATCCCTCGATCATCAGAATTCTTTACGACGTACCTATGAACGGCAGCTAACCAAAGAGAGACATTAAAGGAGTTAGCATAAGAGAGAGAAAGAAACAAGAGCAAGAGAGAGAGGTTAGTGCCTAGTAAAGTGATTTGCAGAAGGTGTCACACAGAATGCGATGGCCAGACACGGGTTGACAGTCCGTTTCTCCAGACGAAGTGACTCCAAACTTACGTTCCCTATGAACAACTGCCGACCTCTTAAACTCATGGTCGAAGATTTGTAGGATGTTAAGTTACTTGATTACTACTTTTGAAGTGTACCCAGGGAAGCCTGATAAGATGGGTGATGCTATGTGGTTCGTGGTTTCAAATGAAAAAGAGCGAGGAAAGAGTAAGAAGGATTAGTGTGCTGCAAAGCGATGTAGATAAGAAGTATGACTCCCTCTTCTTCCTTCTCTTGCTAGTCAGCATTTCTCCTTGTGGTGCAGAAGGGTGTGATCTCTATATCGAAGCGTGCTGTCATGTCGCCAGTTGCTTTGTTCTGAGGCACAAAACCATAAGCAAAGTTGCGCGCACGTTCGTATTGTCTTCATGAAGGAAAGAGGGGAAGGGCAAGGGTGCTGACCGAAAGGTGAAGCGCGATTCCCAACTTCTTTGTCCTGCGTCCTGTACTAGTGACGAAACCTTCAGTGCCGTTTAATGAGAGCGTATTCAGTGTTGGTGGTGTGCAGCTCCTGAATGCTGATAACAGAATGATTGCAGGAAGAGTCGGTTGGACAGTTGCACTGAAATGGAAAGAGAGGTGACGAAGAGGCTCATGGTGATTCAGTGGGAAGGAGACGTAGTGTTTACCGCCAGAAGCCAGAGGTGCAAGCTCAGCGCGATTAGCCTCGGAAGACAAGGGCAAAAGAACCAAGAATGAACTCTCAAGGACGTAAGAGGGGGTGGAAACGGAAGAGAAGCGTGCCCGGGAGGAGAATGAGGCAAGATGGATGGGAAGCAGCAGGCAAGCCCTAAAAGAATGAAATGACGAAAAAGAAAACCTTCCCGCGCTGACAGGCGCTGCACGACAGAGGGAGGGAGGGAGGAAGGGGAGGGAGGGAAGACTTTCCCTGTCCGCTCGCTCGCTTACTCGAAGAATCTTCACGCACCCACCCTCCCACGACACTCGTCCACGAGCACTCACTTGTGCTCAGTCAAAAAAAAAACGTGTCATCGCCCTCGACTCCCTCTCCCAGTCACAATACTTTGGGGGGTGAGGTATTTTATTATTTGTTAAAGAGCTTTCGGTACTTGCTGGGGACAAAGACTACCTAGACGCCAGGTCGCGACCTGGGCCTTGGTTGCCTTGATCACGTTATCCTGCTCGATATCCTGCACTCCGAACGTCACTTTGCTGCGCGCCAACCGGCTCTCAACACTATGCTCGTACGTCCCTGCAGTTTGTACCTGTTGCAAAATGTCGCTCTTGTCACCCTTGTTTTGGTGCTGTTGCGTTTGTTTGGCATTCCCTGCATTGTCCTCTTTGGGGCCATTGTCGCCGTTGCCAGTTTCGACAGCTGGGCGCGGCGCGACGTACTTGTAGTGTTTTGCAGACTTGCGATATCCATAGGTGTGCTGATAAGTGGCACGGATCAAACGCTCTTCGATATCATCACGGTGCTCCTGATCCGTCCTGGACCACTGCCCCTCGGCATCGAGTGTTTCAAGCAGCTCATACTCTTTCTCTCCTGGAACCCAAACTACTTGAGGGACGATGACAATCCGAGAGGCCTCTACACCACTTTGATCGCCCTGCTTTTCTATCGTATCCGACATGCCATCGCTTGATGGAGGGGGCAGTTCTTGTGACGCAGAGTGAGGTGGAGAGGGATTGGCAGAAGCCACCGACGTATTGCGCCACTGGGAGATTTGAGCACAGAGCTGCAGGGCAACGTCTTGTCCTACACAAGACAACTCTTCTGACGAAGGAGGCTGTTCTCGCTGCTGCTGCTGCTGCTGCTGCTGCTCCTGCTGCATGAGAATATCTGCACGAATGACAGCACCTTGGCGCCAGTCGCAACATGTTACTTGGAAAGGCTGCCGCATTTGAAATCTGTGCATAGTGTCCTTGTCAGTAGACATCGAATTGAGCGGCACGGCTAGTGGTACACCGAGAATGTCTCTTAGTGCCTGATCAAAAGTGATACATGACGGTGGAAAAGAGGGTCTCTTAGTGACTTTAGTGGCATTAACGGCCCATATTTTTTTTCGTCGAATATGACTATACCCAGTAACTCATCTTTACCTGGCCTGTTTTCAATGAAAGATCTGATTTTTCTTGATCAACAGACAACCATGTCATCCCGCATGTCATTTCCGCGTCTTGCAGATGACTCTGATAAACCATTTCGAGAATGTCGTCTGCACAGGTCAGAGCCTCCTGTATAAAGACCACTCTGTCAAATGGTGGTCGTGGAGGAGCACCGGAGATTGCTTGAGAGGTAGATAAAGTCAGTGGCTCAAGAACCCGCTTGCGCAACCGACTCCAGTATGCGTTGGAGTCCTCATGAGCAGATCGATCACTGGCGCCGAGTGTTACCAGAGTAAACTCGATCTTTCGCAGTGAATCATCCACCGATTCAGAGGTGGTGGTGTTAGTAGCAGGATCTTGCTTGCTATGTTTTACGTTAGCTTGTGATAGATCAAGTCGGGCATTGTGGTCCTTCAGAAATTTGGCTGTAAATTCAAGTAGTCTGCGACTATTGTCCGTAGTACCGCTCTCGACAATGGACAAATGACAGTTCTCTGGGCCCAAGATCGCAATGGCTTCAAGGATTCTTGTCAGCAAATCAGGGAGTATGGCAGCATTATTGTCTGTTACAAGTAAAGCAAGTAAATACCGTGGTAGGAATGCTGTCGAAGGTTGGGCGGTGAGCACAACGCCAGGGGAGAGGCGATGATCCTGCTGTTGTTCAATAAGATCCTTGGCGACGCATGCACTCCTTTGTCGTCGCCCATTGCTATTTGCTTGGGCGATGCCTTCCCCTGGTGATGGGGGGCTAGGAGGGGGTGGGCATCGGACTATCCAGAGTTGATCTGAGTCGAGGAACGAAAGGAGGTGAGGAGCAAGTGCTCGCGTGCCACATCGGCGAGTGACAAGACTTGTACGGTTGACCATCTTCAGTAGAGGCACCGTCAGCTCATTATAGAGGTCAGGAGTGTCAAGCAATATATTCGTGGTCGCAAGTAGGGTTGGACGGTATCCTAGGCTTGATGCCTCCTACATAAATATAAAAAAACATGAATTTGGACGTGTCAAAATGCCGACCTCGACCATCCCTCGTTTATAATATGTTTTGGGTGGATATTTTTTTTTGTGCTTCACCACTGACCATGAAACGGAGGGTCACATAGAGAAAGAACATCCAGACAAAGACGAGCAGACCCACTAGCTGCCGCTGAGAGTCGGTAAGCGAGGGCGGCTTGTACAGCGCATCAGGGTCCTCAAGGTCCCTCTCTTGACTCTGCCTCGACTCTTGTGAATTGCGGCCCTCCGACCTGTTGGAGGATAATAGAGTGTAACGAGTCATCTTGGTCAAAACTTTAAAACAGAGAAAGTGGAATGCTGAAAGAGAATGAGAAGGAAGAGAGGAATGAGAAATGTACAAATGAAGGAAACGTCGAGTCGGTAAGGAGGAGAGGATAGAAAGGAAAAAAGTTGCAATGGTTCTCCCTTGTCTATTCTTTCCTTCTATACAGGGAGGCATTGGAATGCGAGGTAGCACAGGCGTGAAAATGAACAATCGTCTTGATTTTCGCCAGCTACTATAGGAGTATGAGGCGTGGACAGTCTCTTTAGATCGTGCCAGGGGGAAACTTTCACCATCCCTAGAACTTTATATACTATGAGTAAATGCCACTTTAGCATCAAGGATAAAAATTCATTCATGGTTTCTGTGCTCAATGCTCTGGCAGCCGACTAGTATTTAATTCTCCATGCCACTGCAGGCACGGGTGACGGCCACTGCTACTCTAATGCTCGTGAAGCTTGCCTAGGATTCAAAACTGAGCATCAAAACTACTATGGGTATGTTCCTCTAAATGCGTAGGCTCTTCACGGCCATGGGTATGTTGCCTATCCACCTATATTTTTGCCATCTAATCCATCTGACTCGACGCTTGATTAAACTTGACGGTCAGGAACATCCAGATAAGTGCACGCCAGACTGAATAGCGGAAGTAGCGACCCCAAGTATTAAACTCCTCGTGTCGGTACTTGAGTTTGATTTTCTCATGCCCATGTTCCTCATACTCTTGCAAGACGCTATGCAGTACTCTAGTACGGTCTGTCAAAACATAGTCAACGCCCATGTTGATAGCCTCGCGCGCCTCGGCCATGTCATTGACGGTCCAGACCAGGATCTTTTTACCAGAAGCTTGCATTTCCTTCACAAAGTTTCGACCCTCGGGCGTACACAAGACCATAAAGTTGATACTGTAGCCATCGACCACGGTAGGAGGGAAATGTTGCCGTGCAATGTCCAGACTAAAGCCAATGTGGATACGACTAAACTTGGGTAAGTACAGGTCGGCAGCAGGAAGGAATTTCGGATGCCAGAGCCCAAGTACAATCTGATTTGAAAAGTCGTGGTTGGGGAATTTATCCTTTAGTAGTTCTGCAAACTTCGCCAGCAAGAGAGGCGAGTTGTTCATCTATTTTATAAAGGGCGAAGAGAGAGGAAGAAAAGGAAGCGTAAGTATTGATGGATAATTGGTTCACGCACGGGCACGCTAGATGAGTCCAATTGTTTGTGTAGGCGCTATTTTTGGGGCTGCCCAGCCTGACGATCGAGAGGGAGCGCGCGTATTTGTGCGTATTCGTGCGGGGTGTAGGTTTAGGGAGCAGGAGATTGGGTGGCAAGTGATTCCTGAGCACCTGCCTAATCCGCTCTGTTCCACTCCTGGTCATATGTCGAGGTCAATCTTTACAATCGGTGTTGGATGGAGAAGGCAAAATAGGAGAGAAATGGGAGAGTGGTGAAAAGGGAGAGAGAGAGTCCTTGCTGTATTACCTTGATGTCAATATTCCACCATACTTTCTCGTTGCCTTCTCGGGCCAGGAAGGCAAGCACGTCAGAACAACGAGGGACCCCAACATGAGGCTCCTTCTTGGACTTGAGTCTGTCGATGTAACCATGCCAAGGCCTATCCTTAATATATCCGGTACCGTTGGTGGTGCGGTCCAAGGATGGGTCATGCATGACAATAATCTCTCCATCTGAAGTTAAATGAAGATCTGGTTTTACAAATGTCAATGAGTAGATGGGTAGAGTGAGTCAGTCTTGGTTTTTTGGCCAGGGGCGCATCAGTAGTATTGAACAATCGAAAAAAGAAATGCTAGCTTTTCTTACCTCCTTCAAGGCCGTCTGCTCCATCTTTCACAGCCTGAACCATGGACAGAATCGAGTTTTCTGGCCATTGCTCCGAGGCGCCGCTAATAAAAATAACAATAGGAAAAACATCGAGGGTTAGTGGGTGGCAGGTATTTCAAAGTGGCAGAGCATGCGCTTTTGAGAGAGGGGGGTAAGGCTTTGTGACAGCAGTAACTGAAGTATGCTCTTTCTTCTCTTATGTATTCTACATATCATTCCTATCCCTATCGTTGCTGATGTTCATTACCGATGGCCAACGGCAAGAGGAAGCTGATTAGAACGTTGAGCGGCAAAAGTGAGAATCTGTTGCCTGGACATGTGAAGAGAATGACGAATGAATAATGAGATTTCTTCACTTTTCAACACCTTTTGCAATTCATCAATTCCTTATTTGGAATACAAGGCAGATCATATCCTGATGGACAGAGAAGGCCAAGGGGTTCGCAAGGCCTTCAGAAAGGAATGCACCCAACAACAGCCACTGGATCTGATTTTGCCTAGGATCGTTCACTCATAGTGAGATTACTTATGAAGCCTTTCACTAAGGTCACTCCTTTTTCAGGAACTTGAGAAACAAGAAGACAGTCCTTCCTAATATGCATCGCACATGCAGTTGGTGGCAAACTGGGGGGGGGGAGAGCCACGTGCAATAAGGCTGCATGAAGAATGCACTCTAGCATTACTGCCTTTCAGCCGTTTGAGCTCAAGTATTGTAACCGCAGTCGAAATGCGTCCGCCAATAATGATCAACAGAAGATTCTGAACGTTGAAAAATGCCTCAAACAGATATAAGTACATGGGATGGAAGATAAAGTATTGAAAAAAACGGACGTTTGCTTTACGCCGCTTTGTTCGCGGTATTATCTTTGTTCCTGCATGGAGAGCGGGTGCTATGCTGCGATTACATGAATCGGTCCTCAGGCACGGACAATAGAATGACCGTGAAACATAGCTTTTTTCACGACTGATATATTACAGATCAATGGGGTAAGCGATCTCTTTTCTCCGGTGTCACAGTTAGCTTCAGGCCGAACTAGCACAAAAGTTAACTTTATTACCTTTATGATAACAAGCTGAGTTTTGTCTCGGACACTTCAAGACACTCTTTTGACTACTCTAACTACCGCAGCTAGACGCCATGAACTTTGAAATGCCGTGTAGAAGTGATGATGTCTGGAAATTCTCACTTGAAAGTTTGATCAGTGAGAGGCAATACCAACTGCAAAGAAAATGCCTCATTTGGCGACGACTGAGTTAGGGCTACACCGGGGAGGAGGGGCGGTAAGATCAAGTGTCAGGCCCAACCTAAGATACCAGGCATCCTCGAAGGGAAGTAAGGAAAAACATTCGCATGTAGTCTCAAACACACTCAACCAATGAAAAAAGGTCAAAGCATTCACCCACATGTCGCTTTACGCCTTGTTCGCATCACCAATAAATAGGAAAGAAATGTCCACTTGATGCATCACTCACCTTTCTTTTCCCACCTTGTGCTTCAGCACACTCGTATCCAAGAATTGGCGTCGATTCACACTCTTTCACTTCCTTCGCCGAATTTCAAGGCGTTCACTTATCCACTGGCACATTTTAAGGAACAACACTTCTGCATACAGCAGGTATGGCGTCGCAAATATTAGAGTGAGATGTCAGCTATACGTACGATAGCATTCTAACAACCCCTTTGAACGCCTGTGAATCCCCCAACCTTCCATAGTTGTCCGGAAAACCTCCCTGAAAACCTATTGTCAAGATGACCAAGTCAAATCTCAGTAATTCTACCCATATCACTCACGACCCACACCAGGGTGCGGACGCTGTGATCGAGTATCCTTTCGGTCATCTAGAGCCTAATGCCCCTGCCCCTGCTCTCCTCCCCCTCAACCGAGAGCAGGTGGATGATGCGAGGGAGCTCTACGGACCTAACGTCGTTCGTCTTGGCAATGAACAGACGTGGTACAAACTTCTGATCCATGCCTTTATCCACCCTTTCAACATTCTGCTCCTCATCTTGGGTACTGCCTCGCTGCTTACGGATGATGTCAAGGGTTGTGTCGTCATGTATATTATGGTGGCTCTTTCGACAAGCCTTCGTTTTTGGCAAGAATTCAAGTCCACCTCTGCTGCTAATGCCCTCAAGTCCCTTGTCTCAACCAAGGTGCGCGTTGTGCGCTTGTATTCATGTCCAGAGGACCGTGACCCTACGCCTGACGATGTCCAAAAGATGGCTTTGCTTGCAACCATTAAAACGGATGTGTCCATGGCTGATATCGTTCCAGGAGACTGGATTGAGCTTTCAGCCGGAGATCTCATTCCTGCTGACGTGCGACTGATTGAGTCGAATGATCTATTTGTCTCGCAAGCCGCTCTGACAGGTGAAGCGATGCCAGTCGAGAAATTCGCCCGTTCGTCTGACGCTTCTGACAATGGCAACACAGATAACTTGTCGTCGTACACTCGCATGGCCGATGCTGCAGTTCCATCGACCGCCTGTCCAGTGGAAATCAAATCTGCCAACACGCCTGTACGTATCTCTCAATCCACATTCAGAGAGCGCTTTCGCCGTCGTGTGTACGCCATCCTTGGCATTCGTAATCTTCGGTCGGAAGAGGAATGCATTGGACATGACATTGACCTGAGTCAGCCTGACCTCTGTTATATGGGTACCTCTGTTGTGTCTGGCACCGCTACAGCCGTGGTTCTCAAGACGGGTTCCGAAACTTTCTTCGGATCCATGGCAAAGGAGCTCTCTCAGCGCCGCCCAGAGAATGCTTTCCAGATGGGTGTGCGTAGTATCTCCTGGGTGTTCTTTGTTATCATGGCACTGATGGTAAGTATCTTAGATAGTCAAGGGTTATTCGTGCACACGCCATATGTTCTTCATGCTTGCTGACGCTAACTAATGGAATATACTATTTCTGCTTTACAGATCCCCCCGGTATTGCTCATCAACGGCTTTGTCCATCAGTCGTGGAAAGATGCATTCCTGTTTGCATTGAGTGTGGCTGTCGGCCTGACTCCGGAAATGCTCCCCATGGTCGTCAACGCCAACCTTGCTCGTGGCGCCTACCTCATGTCGAAGCATCGATGTATCGTAAAGAACCTGGATGCGATCATCAACTTGGGTTCGATGGACGTCCTATGCACAGACAAGACTGGCACTCTAACGAAAAACAAAGTGGTGCTAGTCCGTCATCTGGACTATCATGGCAACTCCTCTATCCACTCGCTCCAGCTGGCTTTCCTCAATTCACGGTTCCAAACTGGCCTCAAGAACTTGTTGGATGTGGCTGTCGTCGATTATTTTGAAAAGACCACATCCAAGCTGCCCAACTACCAGTCGGCCACTCATCCTGGTGAGGAGCCGGTATTTTCTTCAACGTCTGCAACCCTGGCCTCCCGTTTCGAAAAGTGGGATGAGATCCCATTTGATTTTGTTCGCCGTCGAATGTCTGTGGTGCTAAAGAGTCACCAGGACGACAGCTTCATGATTGTCTCCAAAGGTGCTGTAGACGAGATGCTTTCTGTGTGCACGAAGATTGTTGTCCCAAAGACCCCACACCCTACCGCCACCGACATCCAGATGCCATCTTCCTCTACTCCTTTTGGTGACACAGTGGGCACTTCGACGCTAGACACTCTGGAGGATATTACTCCCGACCAGATCCAGGCTCTGGATGATGAGATGATTGAGCGTCTGAAGAAGATGACTCAGGGTCTGAATGAAGATGGTCTCCGTGTTGTTGCCGTTGCCTACAAGCCCATTGAAAAGATGAAGAACAACTTCCGAGTCATGGATGAATGTCAGATGATTTTTGCTGGATTTATCGGTTTCCTTGACCCTCCAAAAGACACCGCCGCGCCTGCAATCAAGGAGCTACTGTCTCTCGGTGTCGAGGTCAAAGTCCTCACGGGCGACTCTGTGGCTGTCTGTGCCAAGGTCTGCCAGGAAATCAATTTGCCCGTCAAGTCGATTGTTACCACCGAAGATTTGAATGGCTTGGACGACGATGCTCTTACCGAAGTAGCCGAGCGTGGCACAATCTTTGCCAAATTGACGCCCTTGCAAAAGTCCATGATCATCCGTGCACTGAAGCGCCGTGGACGCGTGACCGGCTTCCTTGGGGATGGTATCAATGACGCACCTGCTCTGTCGGAGGCGGACGTTGGTATCTCTGTTGATGAGGGCACGGATATTGCCAAGGAGTCTGCCGATGTGATCCTTCTTGAAAAGTCGCTGCTGGTCATTGCCGAGTCGGTTCTTCTTGGCCGTACCACTTTTGGCAACACGATGAAGTATATTGTCATGGCCATCAGTTCCAACTTTGGCAACGTCTTCTCCATCCTTGTTGCGAGTTCATGGCTACCCTTCTTGCCAATGCTGCCTATCCAGATCTTGACCCAAAATTTGCTCTACGATCTCTCCCAGACAATGATCCCTTGGGATCGGATGGATCCCGAATTTTTGCAGGTGCCCCACAAATGGTCGATCCGTTCGGTGCTGCGCTTTATGGTCGCCATCGGTCCTTGGTCTTCTATTTTTGACATTACGACCTACTTGTTTATGTGGTTCTACTTTGACATCAAGTCTACAGAGGATCCGCTCAAAGTGCTTCTTTTCCAGACAGCTTGGTTCACCGAAGGTGCTCTTTCACAGACGCTGATCGTACACATGATCCGCACGCCCAAGGTGCCTTTTATCCAATCTATGTCAACTTGGCCATTGATGGCGGGTTCTTTGATTGTGGCCCTAGTGGTATTGATCGTGCCCTATGTCCCACCGATTGCTGGTGTGCTCAGCCTGGTACACCTCCCTGGGATCTACTACGCTTACTTGGTCTCGGCCCTCATTAGCTACTGCCTTGTTGTTCAAGGAGCTAAGCTGTTGTATCTCCGCCTGTTTAAGACCTGGTTCTAATCTACAAGAGCTTTCGATCTCGCTGGAGTTTTTCTTTGATTTTTTTTTACGCCCAAGAGTCGCTAAATATGACTAGTAGCAAGTCGCTACGTAGTACCGACTACCTTGATAGTATGGATCTTTTTTGAAAAAAAAGATGACGCAGGTTGATGTTTCGATAAATAAAGGATTTGTGGAACAAAGTCTATCGCGTTGATGCATTATGTACTTCGGCTGAACTCACTACTAAAAGGAGGGTTGTCTAGGGAAAATGGGGCATGCATTGCTCGCATCCTATTTGTTTGGAGCGAAGGGGGGAACGCCCAAGGGTACTTTCTCCCCTCCTGTGTAAAGTTTGATGTAAGTTGCCCACCTGTCATGTTCATGTGTCTCCCCTGCTCCTTTTTTTTTTTTTTTTTTTTTTTAAAGTTCCTTTGCCTGTGGGCTGGGTAAGAGAGGAAAAGTACCCATTCCTGTGTGGTAGAGTATCCAGAGATATGGAGGGGGTAAGATGGACTGAAGTAATAGCTAATTTAATGATCTTGCTTGGTATGTGCGAGTATGAGAAAAGGGAGGTTGTAAGTATAAGTGTTGTGCTTAGTTCATCCGAAGGTAGGATGGGAGGACACGGAATGACTGTATGGCAATAGGCGGGTAGTGTGTGATGTGTGAGTCAGCCTGCGGCCGAGAAAGGGTTGGGATACGTCCGTTTATGGAAGTAAAGAAAGACATGGTTGTTTTCATTTTGAACTTGCGGGGTTAAAAACAAGCTGCCTTTACAAAAAATGGAAGGAGTAGAGAATTTTAGCAGTGAGTGGGTGAACAGGGATAAGAATCAACTCAAGGATACTATAGTCCTGGTTGGTATACGTGGGAGGCTCCTACACTCTTTGTACTACTAGAGTCATTTCACGCCAGCCGTGCGTTCAGCCATCCGTTAGGGGGAAGAAGACTAGTTATTTCTCTCACGGGAAAGCCTATTCTGAAAAGAAAATGCGGTTATGCCCACGCTCTCATCCCATTGTTCCTGCCCCCGCACTTTCTGTTAATAACTCAACAATCCTGCACCTTTAGTGCATGTAAAAAGTCCGGCAATTCATTGTGGGAATACGGAACAACACACAAGCAATAGAAATACCTGAAGTATGTTTATTTTTTTTATTCCAGCAGAAGTATGAGTGGAAGGTTTTGCTGGTTTCCAAAACTCCTATATATACGCCCTTCCCCAGCTGGGCACCAATGTCAGTCAGTTAATTCTCCATCTAACCTTCTCATTCTCACTTTGCCCTTTCACATTCATTCACATGGACCACTCGGTTGCTGCCAGTGTTCCTCCTGAGGCTTCCTCCACTGAGCGTCGATTCAGTATTGGCGACGGTAATACGCAAATCCCCCGCCAACGGAAAAGCTCGATCCAGCACCCTCAACCGCTCAAACTCAACCCCTCTCCACCCCTCCAACTCGATGAGCTAAATACCCCAACAGAAACAACGGCCTCGGCCGAGCAGGGTACACTCGAGCGCAAAGACTCGATGGCCATCTCTGTCGCCTCCTCAGTCAAAGACTCTGCTTCAACCAAGGAGAAGAAGGAGAAGCCTGCTTCAGTCAGTCCGCCAAAGTCGCGCATCGGAGCTTTCTTTGCTCGTCACTCGTGGCTCATGGGCTGGAATCATGAGGATTGGTGGCCATGCTGGATTGGTCTCTTCCTCTTTATGCTTGTTTCTATCTGCGTCCATAACGGTGTGGAAGAGGCCCACTTTCAACCTTGGACGAACAATCCTTTGGATTCGTTGCATGGTAAAGGCAACTATGCTCTGTTGGTTCTCTTTCCGCTCCAAGGAATGCTCGTGTGGCTTGCGCTCTTTGGTGTGAAGGCCAAGGCGTGGCCACAGTTTTGGAAGGGATATCTCGTTGTGTATGCCTTTTCGTTCCTCAGCAAGTGGCTCGCGGCTCAAAAGAGCATCAAAAGCGCCTCCCTTGGTGACTCGATCTGGGCCATTCTTTTTGGCGCCATTATCCGTAATGTTCTCGCTGGCAAGCCGTTGCCGGATGGTCGGGCCAAACCTCTGCCACCTTGGCTCAAGGTTGCGCAGCAGACTGAGCTTTACATTGCTTCTTCGCTGGTCCTTCTTTGGTAAGTGAGGAAACGAGAGTGAGGGATAGACAAGAAATTATTTCATTTCCCCCGAAGATTAAGCCGTTAGATTGGATGACAACAGTTGTCCTCAGATGGCATCAGCACAGATGGCATCAGCAGCACACAAACATAGCGCAATAATTCAGCATGACTAACCCATTCGCGCTTTTTTATCTCCTCTTCTTTAGTATCAACTTCAATGTGCTGAAGCCATTGGCTCCTCGTGCACTCTTTGTGTCATGGATTGACACACCAACATTGTTTATTTTGGTGGCCATGTTGGGTGTATCCTGGCTCAAGATTGACATGCAAACGAGCATCATCATGTCAGGCGCCACTTTTATCTGTGGTTCTTCTGCAGCCATTGCTTTGGCTACTTCACTTGGTGCCACCTCCAAGGCGAATCTGACTATCGCCATCCTATCTGTCTTTACTATCCCGTCCATTATTGCATTGCCATACATTGCCAAGGCTGTCAACTTGTCGCCTACGGTTGCAGGCGCATGGTTCGGTGGTTGCGTGGATTCAACTGGTGCTGTGATTGCCGCGTCTACCATTTATGACTCGGTGGATAAGACTGCGATCGAAACATCTGCTGTCGTTAAGATGGTTCAAAATGTGCTTATTGGCCCCATCTCCGTCGGTGTCGCTGCCGTATGGTCCAGGCGCGAGCAGCGGCGTCAGCAGGAGCTACGCGACACGCTTGAGGATGATGCCCTTCGCCGCAAGTCCGACTTTAAGCCTCTGCCTTACTATGTGCTGCTGTGGTCTCGATTCCCCAAGTTTGTTCTCGGATTCCTTGCGACCGCTGTTCTTTTCAACACCGTTGTGCCACATGAGGATCGCGATGGTGTCAATGGTTATAGTTTCATGGTTGGAGAGTGGTACTCGACTATGAGCTTTGTCAGCATCGGCTTGGGTCTTCAGTTCCACGAGCTGCGGCGAGAGGCTAAGCTGCTTCTGCGATTAACAACCTTGTATGCACTTGCTCAGATGGTCGATATCCTCGCCACACTGGGCTTGTCGTACGTTGCGTTTGAGCTGTTCTAAAGTAATACTTTTTACTATCACTGCTTTTTTTCGCATCTGTCATACTATCAGCCAATTGCCCTGCCTTATCATAGATCTATCTTGTACAATAGAATAATAATTCATGTTTGTGTCTTTTATGTTTCGTTACTGTGGTGTTTGAGCGTCTGTGTGTCTTTGTTGTTGGACTATCAATTGTCTGTGCTATGTTAGTGTTCATGTCCTGGCAAAAGATTTTTTTGGCTGAGGAATACTACGCACGTTTTCATTCGTCCATTCCCTGTTGGAGAGAAAAAAAATTGAAAACAAAAATAAGCAGGCCCATGGTTTTCACTGTCCTACTCTCTCAATCCTCTTCTCCTCCTCTTCCGCTCCTTTTGCACCTCCCTTCTCAGCAAAATCCACCAAGTGTTGCCCACCTCTAGCTGACACTTCGACTTTCTTAGTTCCTCCCTCTCCATTGCCTTGATCAGTAGTACTTCAGAATGCAAACAGATAGTGAACACCATGCACAGTTTCAGTTAGTGCAGGTGGACCCTGTTAGTACACAGACTAGCGTCAACTGTTTATTACTTAGACCTGTCACACCTCCCACCATGTCAACACAACCCGATACCCAGCTTTTCCGTGATGCCATCCCAGAGACAACTCGCCTCGATCCTATCCTGCCGTTGGACACATCAAATGCAGTCTCTTCGCACCAGACATCACCTCCTCTTAACACAACAGTTGCTCTGCCGACACCACCTTTGGATAGCGGTCTCACACAACCTGAGCAAGAGAACGCTGCATCTTCATACCCTGTCAAGGTCACCCTGTTGCCCAATCGAGGACGATCATACGTTGCCACACGAGAGATTGAAAAGGATGAAGTGGTATTTGTAGCCGAAAGCTATGGCACGACAATGTGCGACGCCTGGCTCGACTGTGGTTTCTGTCATTTTTGCTGGTCAAGAATTCCGGATCGGAAAGCTCAGATTCGACTTCCTAGGGCACACCCATCGCCCTCTACGCAGGAAAAAGGCGCAAAGCCGAACAAGCGGCAACCAACAGTGATGGTGTTTTGCAACGAAAAGTGCTTGGAAGACTATGGAGCACCTGTGGCGGAGGTAGTGTGTCAGGTTGAGCAGTCTATCCGGAGAGTCTGGACAGTGGGTTCAACTTCAACTTGCATGTTTTCAAACAAGATCAGCAAGCAGGGCGAAGAAGAATGGCAGAGAAGACTGACTCGAGCTCTTGAATTGGCCTCGAGCCGCACACAACTTGGTCAACTTTCGGATCATGATTTGTCTTATTTTCTGGATCTCGTTTGGTCATCGATCGACTCTTGGATAGCAGAACAACTTGCTGTGGACATCGATCGATTGCTGGGGAACATCAATAAGAAGAAAGGTACTAAGAAGGCTGCCCAATCCAAAGATGATGGGCGATTTTCCTTGTTCCCGAGCCTCGCCAAATACTTGTTCTCATGTGTTACATCAGGTCTGGAATCGAGGACATCTGATGATGACTGTGAAAAGCTCCGTCTTATGGCAGAGGCACTTTGCAGACGGCAACTTGAGAAGATGTTTCCTCCCAGCACGGCGACCCAGGCAACATTTGCTGATTATTGTGCGATGCAGTCGAACGAAGTGACACTGTTTCGTGACGCGCTGAGGGTTCAACTGTCTGAAGAAGGAGACATGCCTTTCCAGAATGCCACTGCCACGGAAGGACAATTGCCGGCACTCGTGGCTCTTCTTCCAGCAGGCTTTCACGAAGCACTCTACACCTATTTACGTTTGAGGGATGCCCTGTATCTGATGGACGATGACGACACCACCATTCACGACGGAAACCAGGGCGTCAGTCTTACGTCAGGGCTATCGGTTAACCACACAGAATTCCGGTCGATGCTCTACAAGGAAGTCGCCAACTCGTTCGGAATTTGGGAGGGAGAGGATGAGCTGCTCGGCTATGCCGTCTTCCCACGAGCATGCTTTTTCAACCACTCGTGTGAGCCGAACATCCAGAAGAAACGTGCCCTCCTCGAACTGCCGTGTGTTAGCAAGGGAACAACAACAGAGCATACAACCCAACGCGGACGCGTGATGGTATTTTCGGCTACGCGGAAGATCAAGGAAGGAGAGGAATGCTGCATCAGCTACGGTGATATCGCAGCCGGTCGTGCAGAAAGACAGGATCGTCTCCATCAGATGTACTTTTTTACATGTTCGTGTGTACGCTGTGAACGGGAGGCATAAGGCACCTATAAAGAGTATACCCAAATAATGAAAAAGCATTTTTTTTTGTTCCTCTCTGATACCAGTTTCTGTGTTTGGGGGCGAGTGCTAAGCATATATCTTGGATATACACTGAACTGTAGGAGATCTTGATATAGAGCTATGAAGATGGTAGCATTAGAGCGATATGGTGATATTGGGTGTGTTTGCAAGTCCAGGTGACTAGAAAATTATGAAGCACATTTTTGCAGTACAGCGTGCTGTGTGTGTGACCTTTGACTTGGTTGTAGAGCCCTTCTTGCATGCACAGCGTGTTGATTTTTTTTGCCACCATCTTTTCAGTCACAAGTCAACAACAACAACAACAACACCAGACCCTTTCATACAATTCTGAATGCATTCATTCAGCCGTACCTCATGGGAAAGAAGCACAAGAAGGTAATGTTCATGGCTCTTGCCCCACCTTCTCCTCATTCACCCTTACCTCTCCACTCTTTCTCATTTCAGACGAATTGCTCCTGTGTAGCATCAGACGTTGGTTGTTACCTCGAGCCGCCGTTTTTACTGTGCTTTATAAGGGTTCATGTCTTGACGTTATTCAAAGCAAGCAACAGAAGCAACGTACCCTCTGGTATCACTTCTTCATCCCCCCCCCTTTTCTTCACCATCACCTGCCGATCTGCTGTTGTCGCTGATACAGAACTCATTTGAGATTGATTTGGTGGCAACGGACAGCAACAACTACCTCACGACCATGTTGGCGTCGACCCTGGGGTCCACAATATACACGCCACCAGCACTCTAAAAAACAAGAAGCACAAAAGCAAGGGCGGCTCAGACACTAGCCTGTCATATTTGTCTTCTTCTCTTTTAACTTTTCTGACAAGACTTGCCACTTCTCATTTTCAATATAAAAGTACAGGCTGACGGCAAAACTCGACACTCCAACGCTCCTTCAAGTCAAGTCACCTCGGATACGACATTAACAACAGCTTCCACGTCTACAGCACCTGAATCTACTTTAATTACTGCGCGTCCGTCAACGTCCACCACAGCTATGGATGATCTGGCAGCACTTGATATGTTGATGGAGAAGGACGCCGAGACAGAAGTAAAGGAGTTGAAAGCGCTTGTTGAAAAGCTTCGCAAAGAGATCGCCTTCAAGGATGAGACAATCGCGAAGCTACAAAGAGAACTCGAGAGACGACCTACTATTGCAGCCTCTTCAGCTTCGGCTGCTGGTGGATCATCGACCGATACCAATAGCCTTGTCCATGCCCACCGCGATCCAACTATGCAATGTGCTGTCTGTGTCGACTATTTTGCCGTACCTTATACAGTTGAGTGTGGTCATACGTTTTGCTACACTTGTCTGCACAGTTGGCTAGCCATCCGCAAGGAATGTCCGACATGTCGGACAAAGTTGATGCGACGACCGGCCATGTCGTTTATTGTCCGGGAGCAAGTACAGGCCGCAGTCGAGCGCCTCCCAGAGCCTGATCGATCAATTGTCAAAAAGCGGCTTATGCAGGAAGATGCAAGTGTCAAGGCCAAACAAGCAGATGGCGATCCATGGAAGGGAATCTTTAAACCAATAGAGTTTGTATCCACAGTTTTTGACAAGGACGATGATGTGAGGTATGTTTGCCACTTGTTATTACCCAGCCCGCAGCAGTGGGTCAGCTCTCAATGGACATGGTCAGTTCGCTTTGTTTTGGGACAGTATTTTTTAATTGTATCCGTTTTAATTTGCGCTCAATTGAAATTCATTCAATCATTTAGACGATGTGTTTCCTGCGGTTGGGAAGTCATAGGAGGCACCTGTATAGGCTGCAATACTGCGTTCAGTGATGTTGAAGAATCGGACAACAGCCAAGATCGGACGGATGTCGAGTCGGACGACGAGGATGCTTACGACTCAAATGATTCTTTTATTAACGATGACGAAGATGAAGATGAAATCGATGCTGAGAGCGAAGGCAGTGTGGGAGGCAGCGGAGGGGAGAGCGAGGATGATGACGCTGATTCGGATGAAGAAGACAATCGTCCACTGACTCGCGCGTCGCGAAGGCAAAGGAGAAGTCAGATGGAGCGGCAGACACCACAGGCATCTAAAAGATCGCGGCGGAATTTGCTCCGCAGGCGAGGAGCTTCATCTCAGCCCATTGAGCTCGATGACGACGAGAATGACGAGCCACCATCAACAAGAGAAGAGGATGAAGATGATGATCTTCAGGGTATTATCTTGGATGATGACCTTGGTGAGGATGACGGATCCGATGGTGAAGCCAAGGAAGAAAAGGAAGATAATGATGATGAGGAAGATGTGCCAAGTCGACCGCGGCGGACCAAAGCAGCTAGCCGGCGCGTTATACAACTTTCTGACGATGATGACGAAGAAAGCGAGTCTGTGCAATTGAATCGCCCCACAGCCACCACCCAAGAGTCAGGCGGCCGCAGCAGTAGTAACGACAGAGCCAATATCGTGGCCGAGGGCAAAAAGCGTCGACGGTTAGCCGACGAATCAGAAGAGGAAGAAGAACAAGAAGAGATAAATAAGTCGGTTGAAGAGATTACGAGCACATCAGAATCAGAAGAAGCATCCGAATCCGAATCCGAGTCCGAGTCCGAGTCCGAGTCTGAACAAGAGCAGCATTCAGTGGATAGCGAGGACGACTTTGTAATTGATCGTCCGAAGATAAAGAATGTGGGGTCGAGCGTGACGTCCCGCGGAGGCAAGCTGCGGAAAGGGGAGGGTGAAGCATCTGCATCGGCTGAGACAAGTAGACGTCAGTCTAAAAAGCATAAGGACAAGAAGCGAAAGAAGAACAAGGAGAAGAAGAACAAGGAGGAGAAGAAAAAAGATGAAGCCAAAAACAAGAAGCGCAAAGGAGGAGGGCTAGAGTCTCTGTTTGCTTGATGCTTTAGCATATATCTATACGTAGCTTTCATAATATTCTCTAATATCCAATTAGCGGGGTGATGTGTGCTGTACATGAAAAGCTGGCTAGAGTTGTTCCAAGCAAGGTTAAACCGTAACCATGTTGACAGGGAAGTCGAGTTGAATCCTATGTCATATCGATGCTATGAATGTTTTGGATGCTTACAACGCTTGGACTAGGTGGACTGTCGTCTCTCCTGCAGGGTCAAAAGGATGCAAGTTTTCCTGACACAGTCAGAGCGTGGAGATGTTTCTCGTTTCTGGTGTAGTAAAGGGTGCGGTTTACCTATGAACTGATCACGTGGCCAGATCTTGTTATGGAGAAAGAGAGTAAAAGAGTGAAAGAGAGAGCACAGTGAAGACGAATCTGGGAATCTGGGGTGAGGGGAGTGTTTTCTTTTTGTCTCTTCCCACTGCAACGGAGCCTCTCTCATTTCGCATTTCTTTTTTTTTATTCTCTTTCCCTCCTTCTCTCTTTCTTTCACATTCAAAGTCGCGGCGCGTGTCGTTAGCATTCACATAGGCATCGCCTCTTTTTCTCAGAAGAACACGCATACAAATACGCAAACGCACCACACATTCATTTGTACACGCACACCGCACACAGCCCAGTCTTGTCTACCCATTCTCTATTTCCCAGCCAGCAGTGTTAAACCAAAAAAAAAAGTGCTGACGAACAACTTCTTTGACTTTGTCGCATCATAAAAAAGAGCAAGAGGAAGCAGCATGCTCTCCCAATCCTCTTCACAAAACGACAAGCCCCCTTCCAACAACCACCCCTCCACCACGACGCCTTCAGGACCCTCATCATCCTCGGCCTTACCACCGTTGCCACATCAGCCACCCATCATCAAAGACTACACTCTTGAGCCATACACGGATCGACTGCCTGCTCATCTGCACCCCCCTTCCACTGTAGAGTCGTCACCGTCTTCCATTACACCCCACTCCACATTGACGCCGTCATCCAATAAACGCAGCCGCGAGCCCAACACCATAACTGATCCTATTGAGGTCGCGCGATACACCCCACCACGCGAAATGTTCAAGCCCACATCTACTGACACTTCCTCCGCCGGCATGGAACAGGATGGAACCTCAGTGTCCTCACCACGTTCTGAGGTTGTCGATGCCACCATGACGGATGTAAGCATGCTTGAACCTGACCAAGAAGATCCTACGACAGTAACGGCCGACAATGGCGATTCTGAGCTGGACGATCTGGGCCAGCAGTTGTCACTCCATAGCCCTGAAAAGACTGGAGGTCACACCAGCAGTGGCGTTAGCCCCTTGGAAACACCGAACGAGTCCGCCTCTGTTAGCACAGCTACTACAGAGCCATCGACGACAGCATCAACAGAGAGCCTTGGCACTGAAGCTGTGCCGGCGCCTGATCAGCAGGACAAGATCATCCGGGAACTGGGACGCAAGCGACTGGAGGAAGGAGATCCTTGGTACCTTGTTGAGAAGCGCTGGATGATTCTCTTCCGTAAATACTGTACCAGACGTGCTCAGGGGCAAGAGGCTGATCCGCCAGGACCTATCGACAACTCGAACCTTTTTGACATCTCTGGCCAGCTCAGGCGTGACATTGTTGACCAAGTCATGACACTCCCTCAAGAGGGCTGGGACCTACTTGTGGCATGGTAAAATCCTCCCAAAAGTGTTGCTTATTGTCTCCACCCTGATCGCCCAATTCGTTCTCTATTTTTTTTTTATTTATTTATTCCACACCCATCTCTCCCCTTGTTTTCTTTGCTTCCCCTGCCTTTTGGATCGTCTTTTTATGTGTCAACTCCTCAGCCCTCTTCGCTCCTCCTAAGCACACTCTCGTGTCTGTGTTTTGTAACCATCATAATATAGGTACGGAAGCTCGACAGCGCCTGTTCGCCGCATAGTCGTCAATACTGGATCAGAACTCAATCCAAACCTGATGATCGACTATTACCCACCTACACTATCACTCTATTGGGTTGTTGATGTACCGCCAGAATTGGACAACAATAGTGAACCTGAACAGATCGAAGTGTCACGCACCACAAAGTTTAGCGACCTCAAGGCGTCATTGCTCTCGCGCGCCAACATCACTGCTGCTGTGCGCTCACGTCTTTGGGCGTTCCCTCCCAACACAATTATGCCAGCCGACGGCAACACCATCCGTGCCACCAACGTGCTCGCTGTTGGAGGAATTTGTCTCGAGAATATTGCGGATGATGCCACAGTTGGCGAGGTCACAGAACTGATTCGCCAGAACAACGTAGCAATGGAGGTCGCCAATGAAAATGGCTTCCTTGTGCAGAATGTTCCTGCACCTGCACCATTACCTCTGTCGTCAACCAGTACTTCCACGGCATCGTCCCCCATGTTCATTGGCCAAAGCTCACGCTTTGGAGCTCAGCTGACTAGTGGCTCCACGGCAGGTAGCAAAGCTGATGGCATCTGTGGTTTGCAAAACTTGGGCAACACCTGTTTCATGAACTCTGCGCTTCAGTGTCTGAGCAACACTCCTGACCTCACAGCCTACTTTCTGGCCAATGCTTGGCAAGACGAGCTGAATCTTGACAATCCTCTTGGTATGGAAGGAGAGGTAGCCAAAGCCTATGCTAACTTGATCAATAAGCTCTGGAATGGAACAGCAAGATCTTTTGCTCCTCGCGAGTTTAAGGTATTTTCACTTGACCATAAATGGATGACGATTTGCATATTATTTTTTAACGCTCCTTCCCAGCGATATTTGCCTTCAATTGCCACTACAACTCATTCGTTTATGTTTTAATATCGGTGTTCAGTCGACTATTGGTAGATTCGCACCAACATTTACGGGATATCAGCAGCACGACTCTCAGGAATTGTTGGCTTTCTTGTTGGATGGTCTGCATGAAGATCTGAACAGGATCAAGAAGAAGCCTTATACAGAGATTCCTGATTCGAATGGTCGTCCTGATGAGGAAGTTGCTTCCATTTGCTGGGAACTGCACAAGGCTCGCAACGATTCGATTATTGTGGATCTTTTCCAGGGACAGTACAAATCAACGCTAGTGTGTCCTGTGTGCAGTAAGGTGTCTGTCACGTTCGACCCCTTCATGTACCTGAGTCTGCCTTTACCGATCAGCAAGAAATGGGTGGGCAATGTGACATTTGTTCCATATGACCCCTCACGCAAGTTGGTTGATCTCCGCCTTAGTATGCCCAAGGGCTCGACGATGAAACAGCTTAAAGAGCGCGTGGCATCTCTGACAGGTTCTGATGCATCTCGGATGTTTGCAGCAGAGATTTACAGCCACAAGTTCTTCAAGATTCACGAAAATCATGACCCCGTGGAAATTCTACAGGAAAATGACATCACCTTTGTATATGAGCTGCCAGTTGCCAATTTTGCCAACTCGGACGAATACACAGTTGTACCAGTGTTCCACATGGTGTCCGAGTCTCTCACTCCTAGATACGGAACCAATCGCTTTTCACACCGTGGTCACCCAATGATGGTTGCGTTCACCAAGGAAGAGGCAAAGGACCCCGAGGCTGTATATGCAGAGATTATTCGCCAGTCGCAGCGCTACACAACTGTTGACCTTCAGAAACTGGCTCGTAAGTCAAGTGCTGCGCCGGTGGAGATGCAAGAGGACGGCGACACTATTACTGAAGAAGCCAAGGAAGATGAAGCCATGGAGTCGGCGTCTATGCCAACAACACCAACAAACAAAACACTAGAGGATGAACCTGCATCTCGTCGGTTGTGCACCATTAGTGCGTACACACCGACAGTATCTCGGTATTCCCGTGGCCACCCATACACGATGGGCCCACATTCAGCCACACAGCCCAACTCTCACGATTTGCATGAGATTTTTGAACGTACTCGCCCCAAGGTTCCTTTAATCAGCCGTCCGTTCGCAGGCGGAGTACCAAACCACTGGGATGACCCCGAGGATAATAATGATAATAGCAACTCTATGGATGAAACAGCCATGTCCAGTGTCAAGACTTTAACCGAGAGTGATTCGCCCTTACTCTCCCAAGAGTCCTCTCCTGCTAGCCCTGGCAAGCCTGATGAGATTGAGCTCTCGGAAGAAGATGACCCAGCGACCTTGGGCTCTATGGCATCTATCGACTTTCCACAAACCAGCACTAGCGGCAGTAGCATTACGATTCCGGTTCCTCCGCCTGCCCCAGCCCAAGCTGCAGTTAAGGCGGCAGTCGCTGTTGCCAAGAAACCAGCACAACCAGCTGTTTTGCCAGGCGAGCTCGTGTACGTTCACTGGGACGAGGATGTTGGAAGCATTATCTACAAGGAGAAGCGGTCGTATCTGCGTCCTAGCTACCGTATTTCATCCATCAACTCGGATGAGAGCGATCAAGAGGACAAGACCGACCAGGCTCTCTGGGATCTCCGTGATGAAAAGATCATTGATCCTGTCCTGCAAGAGGAGTTAGATCAGGCCATGTCACCCAAGAGCAAAAAGAACATTACTCTCGAGGACTGTCTTGCTGAGTACACCAAGGAAGAGCAGCTGGGCGAGGACGATCTTTGGTACTGTCCTAGCTGCAAGGAGCATCGCCAAGCTACCAAGAAACTCGATATCTGGAAGCTTCCGGATCTTTTGGTGGTTCACCTGAAGCGATTTAGTCACACGCGTTCGTGGCGCGACAAGATTGATGCATTTGTCGATTTCCCTATCACTGGACTGGACCTTCGTGGAAAGGCACTCAAGGAGGACGGCGATGAGAATATTTACGACCTTTATGGTGTCTCGAACCATATGGGAGGTTTAGGTGGAGGACATTGTAAGTTGGGGCTGGCACGCACAGTTTCTTTAAAAGATGAATGCTGTGTCAATCATATCATTAACTTTTCCCATCCTTTTTTTTTCTTCTTTTTTTTCTTGGACATTGGACAATTGAAATATAGATACTGCATTTGCCAAGAATGCAAAGTCGGATGAATGGTTTAATTTTGACGACTCACACGTATCACCAGTGAACAAGTTGGATTCGATCAAGTCATCGAACGCCTACCTTTTGTTTTACCGTCGCCGCGGCGCACCAGTGCGTGAGTACGAGCATCGACCTCCGAAAGAGGTGGACTCGTTGGTAGGGCGAACGCTCGGAGGAGGATCGTCATCATCAACTTCTTTCGGCATTTCGTCGTCCGCTCTTCGGCCTCGGAGCCTACTTCATGGACAGGACGACGATGAAGACAGCAACAATCCGTTCGCTTCCATGGGTCTGGCTATGGGTTTCAGTTCTTCGTCGTCGTCGTCATCGTCGAAAGGCTTGGGCACACTTTCTAACGCTTTTGCACGGGCTCGCCAAGACGGTATTCTACCGGCGGTGGCGGATGTGATGGGTGACGATGATATTGATCAGCTGCCGTCGTATGAGGATGTGGTTCGTGGCCCGTACAATCGTCCGCCTACGGACCACTCACCAACAATGTCGACATTGGCGAGTGACGGTTCAAACCCGGGCACTGGTTTTGGTTCGAGAGAGTCGACGCCGGCACCCAATAGTCCACCATCGTTCCCAGCGACGCCAACGTCTCCTGGAGAGATGGCAAGCACTACCATGGCGACTAGCCGACATGGATCTTCGGGATTAGTACGCCGCCATGTGTTGGACCAGCTTGGCTTGCTTGATGGTCATCGTCGGATCGATGATGACGACGAAGATGACGAGATAGATGACGAAGATGGGGCGGCCGATGCTGATATTGAGAGTACCAGCACAATAGCGGACGATGATGATGATGATGACACAGATAGTATTGCAGGAGTTAGTGTGCCACAGCCACCAACCCTTGTCGCAGCAGAAGCCGACCGTTTGCGCACGGCTGTTGCCACTTCCTCCATCCCCAATACCAGTATGCCACCCGCAACAACATTAGATGCAGGCAGTGATTCGGGTACAACTCAAGAGTTAACTGAAGATTAGGCTAGCTAGACACAATTTTTGCAAACAAGAAAGATACATATTTTTGGTGCACATATTTTTATTAGAAACTCTTTTATAGAGTCGTGCGGATAAGATGGGATGACACTACTTTCTGGCCGCCTGGTTTCCGCTGTGAAAGCACCACCTATTTTCCCCCATAAAAAAAGAGAGGTGCACAATATTAATGTGTTAGCACGGAAGGAATGAGGATGGAAGCCAAGTAAGGTCTTGAAAAACGTCCGACTGGAGTGAACTTACAGTAGGCTTGGCATCGTTAGTCGACATGAACCCGAGACCCTGAAAAAAAATCAAATGAAAAGCGTCCTTTATTGATAAAGTTGCTTGGTCATGTAACAATAGGCACATCTCATGAAAATCCATAGAGGTTTGCGTCCCAAGGAGTCCAAAGATATCACATACCATGGTCTTCGTTGTATGTCCATAGACAAACTCGATTCGTCGCCGCCGCCGCTGTCTTTGTTGCTGTTGTTGGGATCGAGATGTCCCAGAAGTTGTTGAAGTTTGATCAGTAGAGCTTGTGGTCGTGGGTGCAGAATGCGCGTCCAGGTTTTGACTTGGAGGTGCTTCTGTATCGAGTTCTTCAACACGAACAGCGATGACACCAACGAACTTTTCAGGGAAGATGTTGAGCAATGGGTCATGCTCGAACCGATCTAGTAAAGCCCCGAGCTGATCTGCTACAGTTTCTTGAGATTCGCTATCATCATCGTCATCATCATCATCATCATCATCATCATCATCATCATCATCATCATCATCGACTTCTTCTTTCTGTTCTTCATGATCGTTTCCGCTGTTATCTACTACATTCTCAATGCTCGATTGCTGAAGCCTTTGAGATTCGGTCTCCTGCTCTTGTGTTGAATCTTGTTGCCGCTGCTGGACTCGTTCCCGATGCAGTAACGGCGGTGGACTACAAAGAGCATCATGACATGCTTTGGCAAACAGCGTCTTGCTAATCTGCTCGCCAGCACCTGTGACACTACACGCGAATCCAGGCAAATGAGGTGTCTGACTCATGGCTGAGTTGGTCTTAGGGGTATTGTTGGCGGTACTCGTGGTGTTTGTAGGTGTTGTAGAGCCCACGCTTGATGGGCAAGAGTCCCGTGCCCAGCATCCAGCCCCGTAGAGAGCAGCCTCTCCAATACGACCTGGAAATTTGAGAGCGATCCCTCCACTGCTCACGCCTGCTGCCACATGGCCGTCATGGTCGACGCAGATTGCCCCAACTGTGTCGTGTAGCAAGGATTCCTCTTCATCTATGTTCTGTAGCGTGTTTTCTCGTTGTTGTTGCTGTTGGGTGTGCTTACCCTTGTCTCCTTCGTCTCCGACATCAGTGCGAAGCTGCTTTGTCGATCTTTGAGAATCACTGCCTCCACTCTTTTCATTGATTTCTTGCTGCCTTCGTTTGCCATCGCCGGTTGACAACGCCAGGCGAGAAGAAGAAGAAGAAGAAGAAGAAGAAGAAGAAGAAGAAGAAGAAGAAGAAAGTGATGAACTATGAGTAGACGAAGAGAATGATAATGATGACGACGACGACGACGACGAAGTAGAAGAAGCTTTATCCAAGAGTGCCTGAAAATGAAGATATTGTTTCTTGGTAGTATCAGTCACAAGGCTGAAGCGGTCTGCAGGCGCATAGGAAAAGCCCATGGTATCCATCCAGCGTTTGGCCCCGGGTCCGACGAGCATCATGGGCGGAATACGTCCAAGCGAAAGCAAACCTTGATCAGACTGTTGCAATAGCCGCGAGGCAACACAGATTGGATTCTGAAAGTCAGAGACAGCACCGACCGCGCCAAAGCCGAGTGTTGAGCCATCCATGATAGAGGCATCGCATTCGACGGTGGCGTCGAGCGAGAGGTTGGCACCTCTGCCTGCGTTGGTGATTGGACAATCTTCGAGGATAGTGATCATTGCCTCGACTATCTCGCGGCTGGATATACGTCGTCCACTACCATCGGGTCCCGCCGATCGAAGAAGCTCGATACCTTTGAGGCATGCTCTTGTTGATAGTATTTTTTTTTGTTGGAAAAAAAGAGATTGCGACAATAAGAAAAACCATTCGAGAAAAAAGGATCATAGAGACGCGTTTAGATAACATTAACAGAAAATATCGGAGCGCAATTCTAAAACAACAGTGAGCCACAACAGGGCCACATGGGAACTACAAACAAGAGAGAGGAGGCATGATCCATCTCAGTCATTGGACGTACTCCCTACAGGCATCCAGATATTGTTGCTTCTTGCTGGACGCATGCACACCTATGATGACATGTATAGTGGTAATAACCGTGTTATTTGTTGTGTGTGTAAAAAGAGGGGTGTGACCGGTGCTTTGTACATGAGTGCATGGTAAGCATGAGTTTTTTCACCTACCAGCGCCGACATGCACTGCAACAAAGGCCATGGGGCTCAGTATGAGAGGAGAGAGAATCGTGGGGAGGGAGGGGAAGGGGGGTGTAAGAGCTTGTTTAGGTTGAGGTGTGAGAGAGGAGAGTTGCCCAGGCCAAACAACAGCGTGTATTCATTTCAGTGAGCACCGACTAACGCTAAATAATGCCAATATCGCACTGGTTCCATCGCTCTCAATGGCCAACGCTTTTTTTCAAAGGAGGGGTCAAGCTGAGGGTACAAAGCAGATACAACCAGTGTGCAACCCCCCTCTTTTCTTCTTTTCCTTCTCTCTCATTCACTTCCGATTCTTAATCCATCCATTACTCGACATTCATACACACACACGCAAAACCAAGATAGAGGAAACTCACCCCTTGCCCTGTGGAATATACCCCGTCCCGTTCCTTTTATCCTATATCCTAGCCCTCTGTAGAACTCACTCCCCCTCATATTCTCAACGAACCACCCATGTCCCTGGAAGCCATCGAGCGTACTTTATCTGAGCTCAACCTGCTGGGTCCCGATGCATGGCCTGCATGGACTCATGTCCTCCAAAAGGTCTACAAGGCCAATTATGGTCGTTCTGAAGATCCCAGTAAGTGTCGTGTTTCTCTTCTCACGCCCTCTTGGTCTTTGTCGGGTACTTCGTTGCCCGAATGCATCAGTCAAAGATGTTTAAAACAAAGTCACTCACCCAACCTTTGGTTCCCCTTTTTTACGCCTTCCAAACTCTCGCATTCCCGCAATTTAGTCTATCTTCACATGGCGTCAAGAACACGTCTTGGTGCGGTGACTCTGTTGGCAGTCCAGTTCCACGACTTTTTGGCAGAAGATGGCCGCTATTTGCTGTTTCTCATGTCGATGACGGACTCTACTCTTCTTTCCACCATCCAGAGTAACCAAGTCGGACAGTTGGCATGGTAATTGATCATGACAGATACATCCAATAATTACGCTATCTTGTTTTAAAACACACACACAAAAAAATTTACAGTGGATGGATTCTTTTTCTCCCGTCGTCTCTCCATGTGCAATTGATACTCAAACTGTTGTCTTATTTTTTTTTCTTTCTCTAGGCAGATGCCAAAGACAAAGGAGTACTTTCACCTCACGGGCAAGTTTTACATCTGTTCTGCACCTCGCCATGTGACTCGCTACTCTCCACCAATTCTGCCGCAGGTCATTCCAGCAGAGGTCGCTCAGTCGGCAACAACGCAACGACAATACTCCAAGGACTTTTGGGAGCTCAAACGCATCCAGGAATGGAAGAAACTCACTCCAAAGATGCGGGCGTCCTTTTCGTGGCCTCAGACTGGCCAGACCCCCAAGTCTCCCGCTACTGCCTACCAATGTCTGGCCTTGGACGACTTGGTCACCCAAGATCAGATTCCCAACTTGAGTAATTACACTACAGGAGCATCGAATGGCAATGGCTCACCAACAACACCTGTGCCGGGCTCTAATGGAGCTGCTGGTAATCGAGATAGTGTCATGTCCCAGGATAGTGCTCGCCATGATGTCTCGTCGCCGTCGTCGCCCATCTCGGTAGCGTCATTCCGATCACGGTGGAGCACGCTGAGTACAGGAGCAACAGGGGATGCCAATAGCACAAAGGTGTCTGCTGCTGCTGCTAATGTTCGCAAGGATAACCCCACCAAGATTCAACACGACTTGACCCTGGACAACTTTTGCTTGCTGGTTTTCAAGCCGTTGGACATTGTCCACTTTGAGTCATCACCCCTGCCACCTCGGCGAACTGTTTATTCTACCGACGAAGATGGACAATGGGCTGTTTGCGAAGCTAATCCATAAGAGAGAAAAGTCGACGTAGAGCTGTATGCTGTTCATTGAGATCTAAAAACGGGGACACAATCACTTTCCTCTCTCTCGTCCTTGTGAAGATCTCCCTGACCCTACCCTACCCCTTTTTTTATATCCTTCCGAGGTAAAAAGGTACCGTTGGATGACAACTTCATTCTTTCCCTTATTTTTAGCCCCCCCCCTTGATATCCTGATGCCCTATAATATCTCGTTTCTCTATAATATCTCTTCATGTGTAAAGCACACTTTGAAGAAAGAAAAAGGAAATGGCTAGGTTTTATTTTTATAAACATTTTGCATTTTTTGAAATATTTTCTACTTTTTTTGTTCTTTTTTGATGTTAATGTGTTTTGAACGCGCCAAACAAGTGAGCGCAGCGAGAAAGGTGGGTGGGTGGGGGGGGGGGAAATGAGGGAGAGAAAGGGAGAAAGAGAGGGAGAATGGAAGGTTGAGTGAAAGAGAGGAGGTAAAAAAATGATATTGGAGCGAGGCGAGCGTAAGGAAATGGAAAGGGTTTTTTTCATGGATGACATTTTTTGATTTTTTTTCTGTTCTTTTCTTCTTTTTTTTTCTTTTTTGATATTTTTTCCCTCGTGAATCGAACAGGAGCATTGAATCCAGTCGATCTCGTATAAAAAAAAACACAAATACATGGCATCCAAAAAAGAATATGACTACTTGGATTTTGACAGGTCACGGAACGCAGACTCAATGCAAGACTTGATTTCCTTGTAGCTGACGATCAGACAAGACATCTCGTCGCGCGACATGAGAACAATCTTCTCGTCAACACCGGCATCCAGCTAGATTTTTATGACCCAAGAGTACGAGGCAGCAATGTTAGATAAGCAAACAAAACAAACGATGTATAGAAATATGCATTCAACACATATTGTCATACCTTGTTCAAGCAAGTCAACACATGAGCAACATCCAGAACAGGTAGTCCATTCTCGTCGACTTGGTGGAAGACATAGTCACGGAACAGCTTGATAATATACCGGTCGCCGGTCTCCGACCAGGCTGGGTCCATATCAAACTCGGGCCGCTCATTGATAAAGCCAAACTTCATCAGCAGACGTACGAGCCGACCGTTCTCAAGCTCACGGCTCAGGTCGCTTTCCAGAATGTCATTCGCAATCTGGATATCACTGTTCTCCTGCAAAATGCGCGGTCCACACATGGAGATGACCTGATCAATTGACTTCATTGGTGTCGGCTGCGACATGAGGAACAGTACCATGTTCTTAAAGTCGCTTGAATAGTGTTGGGCAATGTACTCGACTGATTTTGGAATATTGTGTGTCGCGGTTACACTGTGGCATGCCAGAGACATCATCAGTTGTCCAAGATTCAAAATGTCGTCCTGTTGCAGGTGGGCCATGCTCTGGCCCGATTCAAAAGTCAGCATATCCATGACGCCGCAGCAATTGAGGCGGATCCTTTAACGATTGGATTATGAGTAGATAAAGGTAGGTTAGAATCGAGCAAACATCCAAAGAAAAATATTCATAAATTGACAAACCTATTATCAACATACCGATTCTTTCCAGTGACAAGAATCTTTGTCGGATCGATCAAGCGAGCAGCAAGACCGCCAGAGTGAATGGTCTTCAATGCTGATGTGATCTGGATCAGATATGACCAAAGCAGGCGCTCATGTGCGACAGGATCAGTTGCCGACTTGTGGGCACCGACCAAAACTTGTGATGCCAGCTGTTGCTGCTGACCAAAATGGACGTCAAACAACGTCTTTGAGCATGGGTGATAGTCATACACGAAAACCAGTGAATGATCACCAAATGCCTTGGATGTAAATGCCTCGCGGACCGAGACAATATTGGCATGTCGGATTCGACGCCAGCCTTCAATTGTCTGCATAGCCAATTCATTGGTCAACCGGAAGCCTTCAATCCGTCGAAGCGCATATGTCCGACCATCAGCCGCACACATGCACTTGTAGACAGCTGAAGGATATCCAAAAACCTCTGTCGATTTTTCTTGGTTCGTGTCAAGAGGGAACAAAGAATGATACTCATGCAGCTCCTCCGGAAGACCAAAATCTTGGGCGTTGACGGGTGCCTGCAAGGTTGCTTCGTTCTTGCGGTGTAGCTCTTCGCGCAGGCTGTCCGAAATGAAAAATCCGTGGATTGTCTTTTGGTTTGGCGCCAGGTTGGAAACATGAGGCAGTGGCGTACTATACAGATGGTACTGAAGCTATTTGATAACATGGAAAATGAAGCATGCGTGTCAGTAAGACAATGTATTGTCTAGATAAAATGAGATACCATCACATTGGCTGTCAAATCTCAGCTAACCACTTACCGGTTGTTGGATCATGGTGCTTCCAGGATAGTAATAATTACCAACATGACTGTCGCCATAATACGCTCCTGCAACGCCATTCAGTCCAGCCTACGAAATTCATCCAAATAATCAGAAACGGAGGTGAATTTCAACGACTTTATGTTCAAAACGCTTCAATCGGTCATGGACAAACACAACATTGCTTACATCATTGATGCCAAACTGCGAGAATGCTCCAGTGAGTGAATTCATGCCGGCTACCATCTGACTCTGCAAGGGTGACGCATATGGACTGAAAAAAAGGTAGACAAAAATTAGGGTGGAGCGGTGAGATATGAATCCTTTCTGTGTCTACAGTGGTACCAATGCGAGGAGTATCTAAAGAGTTGCTCCATACTTTTGACGCGCATCCGCATACACGCCTGCCGAGATACTATTGTCAGCTAATTTAACAGCAGGTAACAAGAAAACCAATTAGTCTATAACCCTATAAAAAAAAGCTCAATTACCTCGTCCCATCTTTCATGTCCAGTTTGTGGATACTTACCATGCGAATACTTTGGCACAAACTCTGGTGCATTAACCGACTCAGCCTTGACAGATCCAGTGCTTAGATTTGAGGGCTTGAAAATGGGAGAGTTGACGTGGAGCTTTGCCTTGGACCTACATTCGAGAGCAGGAAAAGGTCGGATATTTGAGCTTCCTGGCCAGTCGCATGGTTCTGTTCTTCTCAATTGAAAGAGGTAATGGATGCCAGACGCAAGAACAACCAATTGCAGCCTTTGGTGGCAACCAGTCTCTTCCAAAATTCGCCTTTTCGCTCCTTCCAAGATCACCCTACATCTCTGGGCTTGCTACAGAGGTCGACGCAGGCTTGGACTATTGCGGTGAGGGGCGCACGCGAGCATTGAGAAAACACGATCAGTTATTCCATCGTGCCAACGAATGGTCCATTTTCATGGCCAGTGCAGGCAGACAAGAGTGATATCAATTGGTGCATCATCCTGTGGGAATGTTGGTAGGGGAGAATATTTTGTCTTTTGGTGTGATCTGAACACTGTTGTGTGGGCCGGTAACGACTTCCTGAATACTACTGTTGGGTAATTGAGCATAAAGAAACCAGCTTCGCTCGCTCTCTCGATCTCTCTCTCCTTCTCTCGTTTGTTGTCTCTCGTTTATTCCTGTGAGGTGAGGATGTTTTTTTTCTCTTGTTTTGGCGGGAATCAAGCCTCCTTCACCCTTTGAGGGCATGTTTTCCTTATGTCTGAGCCTTTGTATCCAGTGAGATTCGAGGAAATATCTTATCCTGCTAAGCGGCAGTGTGCATGACCTCTGACGAATGGAGTGTCCACTTGGGCGGCGTGGTTACCGATCAGGTTTGAACACAAAAACCAGGCGAACCTTTTGCCAGCTATCCAAAGGTTGGTAGAAGGATGAGGTAATAGGTTGTTCCCCTTCTGTCCTTGGTCAATATCAACTTACAACGTCATGGTTGAACTCGCAGCCTTTACCCTCATACTTGCAGTAGCCATGAATGACGATGTTGCGGCAAGTACGACTCTTGTTGCTGTTACTCAAGGAGACTAGCAGATAAGCCATGAAGACAGTGTCATGTTGCACAGTTAGCATTCTATCATAAATCACCTTTCGAACGGACCACTTTTAGAAGAGACCACAGGATGGCATCCAAGCCCTGTCTAAACAATGCATGAACACATTGCTGCACAGATCACCAACATGCTGCATTGTCTTGGACGGGACAAACTAAAAACCTAGCGAATAGGCTGAAAAACGATCTAATCCTCGTGCACTGATCATACAACCACTGAAATTTGTAGCTAGGCTTTCATGCCTGTCCATGCTACTCTTTTCATTGGCTTTCAACCATTGTGTTCTTTTCAACAAATTCTTCTCCTCTCTGTTTTTGTTGGGCTAGTCATCCCTCAGCCGAGAAATGAGACTTCTTGTTGCGATCCACTTTACGTTTTGAAGCACTAGTGGGTTTACTGGAGGTGCTGGGGCTATTAGTAGCCGAGGACGATTTTGCTGCAGACCCTCCACCAGGTGTGCCATTAGAACTGGCATCGTCATTGGACGGAGGAGGCATTATAGGAATTGCAGATGCCATGTTCAAAGGGAAAAAAAGAAGGGTGGAAATAGGCGAATGAAAGCGAGAAGCACCAGAAGTGTGAGGGCTTAAGTGAAAGGGGGGAAGGATAGTGAAGAGAGAGAAAAAAAAGAGTGGGGAGAGGAGGGGTGAAAGGGGTGAGAGGTTCAGTGTTGTGTTGTGCAGTCAAAACCCAACCTCACAGAAGCCAAAGTAGGGACTTTGAGGTGATCATGTGACACGGATGTAAGCCTTGGTGCAGAGACCACTCGTTTTCCTTGCATGCATGTACCCCACATTCCATCCACTTTCCTTCAAACCCAATCAACAAACATCCTAGAGCCTTCCTAATTTCCCTTGTCCACAGTTGTCGACAACAAGCATTTTTTACTCTTTCATTTATTTTTGTCAACGTCTTCAAACTGGCAGACCAACAGCAGCCTTCTCAGGGCCAGCCTCCAGCTGAAGAGTCCATGGACACAGCCTCGGACCATGGGCTCCAACCAATGGATATCAGCGCACCCACCGCTAGTTCATCTCCTAGCCTGCAGCCTGAGGCTCGAGCAGCTTCGAGGTATGACAGAAGACGCCTATAATTCAGCAATATTTAACATCACATACTAGCAATGACCATGACCCAGATACACGGTATCACACCGACCCTACTCTTCAACAGCCTCTAATTTGTATTCTATGACTATATAACATGCTCTACAGTAATACAACACCTCGGCGGAGGCGGAACCCAGCCACTTCGACAGGGTTTGTCGGCACATTTGTAAGGAATTTGGTAAAAAGAAAGGGGTTCCTCGAGCTATAATATTGCGTACCGTAGATTGACACATCTGACTCACTCATAATGTGATCATACATGTGTGAACATTAGCCATACCCTCCACACCAGCGGACACAGTCTCTTACCAGTAGTCGACAACCAGGCACTCCTTACATTGCTACCAGCACGCCTGCCACAGCAGTCCCTTCTGCCAGCAGTGGAGGACGCCATGTAAGAACACAAACATCCATGGATACTCTTTCATGGAACGCCTCCCCTCAGCAGCGAAAGGCAGATGAGGCCATGACGGCACTCCAAGCTCAGCAGCCAGGCACCACAGCTCCAGATCAGGCGTTGGTGACACGGTAAGTTGACGAGGTTTTTTATCAACACCTTCAATCAATGACTATTACTAGCACTGGTCGTAGTATCGCGGCTTCTCCCCTCATTCTCATGTTTCCACGGATCTTTTCTATTACCAAACTCACCGTTTGTCACAGGTACCTGCGCCAATTCCTGCAAGGGTGCACAGTCCGACTCTGTACGACACCTCTGTGCGCATCCAATGCAAATTTTCCTTTCAGGGACCCAAACGAGATCTCCATGCGTGCTTTTGAAGCCGCTGCACGTGGGCCCGCAGAATTATGCCCGCATCTAGACCACCGAAATTCGCAATACACTGGGCAGCGTGAGATTGTCCCAGGTAAAAAATTAGCTCTGTCGACCTCAATTGAAAAAAAAAATTCAAGGCTCCTCCCAGTCTGACCCTTTTGCTGCTTATTCACCACCCTCCAAATTTTACAAATCCTAGATCCGTCCATCGACCTTAGCCTGGATAGTCTAAGGACACTGATAGAGCGGTGTAAACAGGAAGGATCATTTGAGCCTCTCCTGGCGAGACTTCATAATGTTTTCTCATCTCTTTCGAGGCTGTCAATGAGTTTTGCGGACCCAAATATGGATCCCAAGAATCCACTTTCACTCTTACTTACAGATGTCCAGCAAGCGTACTGGTTATTGCAAGAGTGCCCACCTGAGGTTCAGATGCTCATTGCCTCGGCTTCTGAAAGAATCATGAGCTCCGTCACTGTTCGCCCAGATCTTGTCACTGCCAGACTTATGAAAGGCATCCTGATCATCTTCATGGTATGATTAATTTTGTAATCTCGATCAACAGGAGAGGAGGAAACGTAACTGCCATTGTCACTTATTCTCACACTTTTTTGATTTTCAAACAACGCATCTTGTGTCAATAGAACCCCAACCTCAAAGAACGGCCACAAAACAATGTCGTGCTCAATCTGTGTCATATTGTATGGCGATCATTAGGATCATGCCAGAGAGTACTCAAATACTATTTGGTTACACCTCGTTCAAACTCAGGAACAGGTTCGGCTTCACTGGAAGAGACCATGGCTTGGCTAGTATGGCTTGTACAACGGCTTATCAAAACTCACGTAGAAATGATTGAAGGCTATGTTCCTGGACAGCCCTGCAGTACAGCTAAGCTTGACGACAATGTCATTTCGGCGCTCCGGTGCCTCAGCTTTTTCTGTATGTTGAAATTTTTCGCGGTGATTATTATTTCCAGTGAATTTTACCACCACGTATTTCTTTCTTACCTATTTTTTCTTTGTATGCACCGTGTGCGCTTATTAGACCATGTGAATCAAGAAGCCAAATTGATCAAGTACACAGAGTTCTACAACGAGACATTGAATGGATTCATTGACTTTTTGGACGATTTTCGACGATTCCGTGAGGGTAGCTTTGCGCTGTGCAAGTTCCACTTTGTGCTCAACGTGTCAACAAAAGCCAGCATCCTCAAACTCGAGTCAACAATGCTTATGCGCGAAAAGCTTCATGTAAGTTTTCAAATTTTTTTGTATCTATTTCTTGCGCTTGCAAGACATTTTTTTGTTCGGTTAATAACACGGATCTTTGTCTACGATTTAAAATTACATAGCTTGCTTTCTTCAAGGCAATGTTGGAAGGTGTGAACCCACCGTACTTGCTGCTCACGATTCGCCGTGATCATTTGATTGAAGACGCACTGGTACAATTGCAGAACAAATCGCATGAGGACCTAAAGAAGCAGCTCAAAGTCAAGTTTGTCGATGAAGAAGGAATTGACGAGGGTGGTGTGCAGAAGGAGTTTTTCCAGTTAGCTATGCGAGAGCTGATCGACCCCAAGTATGGCATGTTTGTCACCAATGAGGAGACGAGATTGTGTTGGTTTGCGTCCAATCCGCTGGATGATGAGCTCGCATTGGACGAGTACAATATGATCGGGCGGCTGATTGGTTTGGCCATTTATAACGGCATCATCCTGGACATTCATTTCCCGTTGGCGTTGTACAAGAAACTCAGCCGGACACACGAGCTCGCAGGAGACGCACGTGGCCCTGTCGACGAGAACTGGGAATTAGAGGATCTTTGGGAACTGGATCCAGTAAGTTTCAGAGACGTTAAACGACAAACGAATGCTGCCTTATCTTTGGCTACATATATACGTCTGTGTATCGCTATTAAGCACTTCATATTTTTTATTCTCATTTGTTTTAGACTTTAGCGCGAGGATTGAGCCAACTCCAGACATTTGAAGGCGATGTGGCAGAGGCATATGATCGAACGTTCCAGGTCGAATACCAGTCATTTGGACAGACGTTCACACATGACTTGGTCCCGAACGGCGCTAATATCCCGCTCACAAATGAAAACCGCAATGAGTTTGTCAAGGAGTATCTCAAATTTTACTTTACAACATCGGTCGCTCGTCAATTTAATGCCTTCCGTGATGGATTCCATCTTGTCACGCTAGGCAGCGCCATTCAGGTATGTAACAATCCAGTTCATGAAAACCTTATTTCCGAGTGTCGATGGTGTTGAGTTACTGATTGTTATTTGATATTTGATCATATTTGCTATTTTGTTAAACTAGCTTTTCCGTCCAGAGGAGGTGGAGCAGTTGGTTTGCGGATCCCCAGATTTAGACTTCAATGCATTAGAGCGAGTGACACATTATGAGGGTGGGTTCACGGCCAAGTCACGGATCATCCGCTGGTTCTGGGAGATTGTGCGCACGTACGACGACACGGACAAGAAACGGCTCCTTTTCTTTGCCACAGGCTCCGATCGAGTCCCCATCGGTGGCCTCGGTCACTTGTCGTTCACGATCGCCAAGAATGGCCCGGACTCTATGCGTTTACCAACCGCCCATACATGTTATAATACCCTGATGCTCTGTGCTTATTCATCAAAGGAACGACTCCAGGAACGACTCACAACTGCCATCAAGAATGCAGAAGGATTCGGCCTCATGTAGTTTATATTTTGACACTGACAAAAACTAAGAAATAAATATATTATATATTTCGAAACACTTTCATAACTGGCTGGTTTTTTTTTATTCATGTATAGAACAGATGCCATGGGAGAGCAAATTGGATGGGTTGGACAAAGGCAAGGACAAAAATGATCAAAATGACGAAGGGAAGGACATTCCCCCAAAAAAAGAACTTGAGATAAAATTAAGCTTTTATCATTATCAGCATCGCTCCGAAAAAAACATAGGAGGATGTTCGGCCATGACGCTTGCCCTACGTTGTTCAGCGGAGTGGGGCTTGTCATGGATACACCACCCATGTAGACTGACAAGTTTATGCTAGAGCCTCTGAGCCAGGCGGTTGTGGATAGCTTGCTACATGGGTAGGATGTGATGGTGTAGGTGCCATTGGGTATCCATTGGTATCCAAGCCAGACGCTGCCGCTGTGACCGGTACAGACGGTACCGACAAGACCGTTCCATTGGCATGTGGACTGGCGAAGTCTGGGTGGTATGTCGATGTCGGCGTCGTCATTGCCGTCGACGTTGAGTATCCATAGTTTGATCCTGATGAAGATGAAGGCGTCAGTGGCACTGATCCATCTGTGTTTGTTGCTCCACGATGGTGAAAGGTCTGCATAGACCCCGAGGTCGAGTACGAGTCCTGCTCGCGGTACCCCGTGCCAGCTCCTGCGTAACTCTGCTGTGATGATTGCTGTAATGATTGCTGATGTTGCTGTTGTTGTTGCTGCTGTTGCTGATGTTGCTGTGATGCCTGTTGATCTTGTGATCCAACCTCTGCAGGTGCCTCTAGACCATATGAGGCTACTGTAGACAGGGTCTGTAGAGAAGGTGCTTGTAAGGGTGCAGCACCTCCATGGTACGACGTTGGGGTTGGCATGCCGCCCTCGCCCTGTGGAGGTGTCGCCAGTGGTGGTGGCCCACCAGTGCTGTCGAACGGATGGACTGATGCCGGTCGGTTATCGAAACCGTGCTGCTGCCCTGTTGCCGGTCCGGTCGTGCCATCTGGTGTCATGACAAACTGTGGTGTCGAACCAAATGAGGATGGATAGCTAGATGGCGGTGGAGAAAGCGGGCCACCACTGGCTCCGTTACCATTGGCCGTCGAGTTGGTTGCGCCATAACCAGACGATGACGACGACGACGAAGGTGCCTGGGGTGGATAAGAAGCAAATGGTGAATAGCCTGCATGGTCGTATACGGGCGATGGTGATGACAGCGCCGAACCATCATGCCAGCCACTACCAGCAGGCCCCTGTGAGGGCGTGCCATAGTAGGACCGGCCACCTCCATTACCGCTTCCTCCATAGTCACTTGTCGAGCCCGGTGAAATAGGCGACAGTGGGCCGTACGAGCTTGGATCAAAGACATGACCGTTCCCAGCTTGCGGGCTGCTCGCCGCAGAGTCGAGTGACACAGCGGCAACGCCAGCGCTGATACTGTGACTTCGACTATGGGGATGCTGCCGATACGGATGCGCCCCATGGTGGTGGGCCGTCCCCATTGTATATGGATATCCATGGATCAAGCCAGCCGAGAGCCGGCGCTCGTCCATAAAACCCATA
>JAAAIY010000092.1:0-31157 GCA_016098105.1 Actinomortierella wolfii | reverse complement strand
TGGCACACTTGCATGCTGCGAAAATCGCTCGTGGTTATCGGCGTAGTGGCCTGGGCTACGACCACGCACCACCAGCGAGGCCGACTGCGTTGACGCAACCCGATACAGCCGTCCATCCTCTGTCGTCGCATACAAGTCCACCTGCAAAACGTAGTACTGCTGTGCAGCCCGACGCTTGCCGTTATTGGCCGTCGCCGTCTTGAACTGAACTCGCTCAAACGTCACAATATTCTGAGGTGTGTTCAGTGCCATCACGTTCAAGTTGCCGCCACCCTTGAGTGGTCTTGGCTCTGGGACGATTTGTGGGCCACGATCACGCTTAGGTGTATGCTGAACCAAATCAATCTTCTTCTCCATCTGAGCCACGCGGGCGCTGATACAAATTGAAAACTGGACAATCGTCTTGAAAACGCCTGTTGACTGTGGAGTGGGGTGGGGGAATAGTGCTGGCTGTTCATGGGGTGGAAGGGGCTGATCCGGATTATCAGGATCCATGAGAGGCGCCATTGAAGCAAAGATGCCCGCGTTGTACGAGTTGTTTGATACTGTCTTTGCATTTTCTGCCTGAAGCTCCTGAGGGTCAGGTGGTCCCGTTTCGCTATTGTATTGTTGGGCTTGTTCCTCGTCCAGCTCAAGCAAGCAAGGGACCTCTGTGTCAGTAGAGTGGTTGAAATTGAGAACTTGGAAGGCCGTGCTCACTTGGAAGTAGTTGCGACGATAGCAAGTCCAGTTTGTGTCGGCCAAGAAGAAACCACGATCCACCTTGGCCAGAATACGAAGTTTGTACCTGTTAGAAGCATCAACAAAGTTAGCCTTTCGAGTAAACTCACTTTCTTTTTTCATCATGCCCTTCTGGCTCGGATTTCGTGCTCTCAATTTTCGATTTTTCCAGTGGTCCAAGCCCGATCCTTCCCATAAAAGAATAGAAGAGGAAGGAATGAAAGAAGAAAGACTTACGGAAATGACTGGTCCATGCTATAGATGTTATTGAACTGGCGAGTTGGCATGAAGAAAGGACCCTCTTCACACAGGGCAAGAGACTCTGCGCGACGCGAACGAGCCACAGGTCTTGGGAAGTTTACAGTCGAACCTGCAATCGATTTGCGGTGTTCGATAATGGGGCTTTCGGGACTTGAGGCGGAGAAGGACCTAAACATGCAAGTTGAGGCAAAAAGAGATATGCGACAAGAAGCATGATTCAATAGAGTATGGGAGAACATAGGTTAGACATAAACCTTGTACATGTGAAAAAAGGCAATTGGGGAACAGAGCCGTTGTTGCAGATATGTGGTCAACAGCTTCAAGCATCGGTTAGCTCCAGACGCAAGAGCTAATTGAGGATTGCCGCTGATGAGAGTTCCCATGTACAAAGTCCAGTGAAATATTTTTCACGAGTAGGCTCTTTGTTCGCATTAGGCTTGGTGCATAAAGAAGTGTAAACAGAACAAGGATGGGAGACGAGGGACGGGAGAGAAGAGAACACTCGAAAAAGAGTACCGATAAGTTGCGGGAGATGACAAAAGTAAAGATAAAATTTGAGGTAGATGTACGTACCGATATCGCTGAGGAAACGCAGGATGAGCTGGTTGTGGGGAAGCATCGAACGACGCGTGATGTGGAAAAGGCTGCATCTGAAACTGGCCTTCCTCTTGTCTAGGGCACGCACAACATGAGTAGTAAGCAACCAGTGGACGGCCATATGACAGCGGGTTGAAAAGGAAAAATAAAATCGATAATGGTGAGCGTATTGCTCAACAAAGGAGAAGAGGGTGAAGGAGCATCTACTCGTCAGGCTCCGTGCGATTGTATCAGTACATACCTTTGGAAAAAATTGGGTGGTCCTTGAATAGGGGACGTTTCGAAGCTCTCAGGCATATGCCCCGTTGGGAAGGAATATTGGGAAGGAACCTCTTGCTCGTGTCTACACATACCACAAGAGCGAAAGGAATGGAAAGACGAGAGATTAAGAGCATGAGTACATTGTTCCAATAAGCAATTCGCTCGATTATGGTAAAAAGGTGTGCCGTCCATAGTCTATCGCATGGGGGGCACACGGTTCCCAATCAAAAAACAAGAACGACTAACTACAGTAGGGCTCTCCTCCGCTCTTCGCCACCCCTATGTTCGGCCCCGAGAGAACAGACCTCCTCTATCAATCAACAAAATTCTCTTTCTCGGTGCAGCTGCAAGTGAGTAAACAGAGCGATGATGATATTGATGATGAGCAGCAGCAAAGAAAAGCTTTTCACCCAAGATTCATCTAGCGTGTCTTGACGGTTCGTTTCTGTGGTCCATCTCTTTCCTCTAGCACCCCCCACCCTCCCATCCTTTCTGCCCTCCCAAACTAAAAAAGAATGTTTCCTTTTCTTATCCCCATCTCATCCTCCCTTCCACCTGGTACAGTTCACACGAGATAATTCGGTCGGAAAAACGGGCAGACTGAATGATGAGGAAAGATAAAGGGAGGGCGAAGACAAGGACGACCAGAAAGGCTTATCGAGCTAAACACAACAGAACAGAACATTGATGACAAGCTCAAGAGCAGCAGGAAGCATAATAAAATACTCACACTGTCGACAGCATCGAAGCCCCAAGGCCTGCTCGAGGGCTATGTGGGCGCATGTATGTGTGAAGAGGATGTGGGGATGGATCATATCCTGATGTAGAAGTGCCATCAGCGCCCGAAGTAGATGGGACAACGCCACTGCCGTTGGCTAGTCCTGCTTGATCATGGCTGAACCGACGAACGTCCTGGAAGGCATCCTCATGTGGTGTGGCAAGTGGGTGTGCTGGCGGATACATGTCAACATACGACTGGGCATGACCAGCAACGACTGGAGGTGTTGTCAGGCCAGCTGCAGGAGGCGTAGTGCCTGCAGAGCTGACAATGGCCGCAGGGGCAAGAGGGTAGTGTGGGTGCACAGGCGTCATGAGTTATGTCCTGGAAGGAAGAGGAATGCCAGAATGAAGGCGTAAAAGAGATGATGAGTAAGTCGCAGATGGGGACGACAAGGGAGAGTCAAGCATCGGTTCTGAAGTTTCCTATCCTTCACCCATAGCATGCCCAGTCGCCTAGTCGCCCGAGCACCTACCTCGGGTTGGAACGGTGCGCGTATTTTTGCTCTTCGGCAAGTGTACAAGGGGAATAAAGAAGATGATACTCGCAATGGCCACTTTGCAGTTGATAACGATAGGTCTGTTGTTATTCCCAAGGATCTGGATGAATCTCAAAAGAGAAGAAAGGGGAGGGGGTTTGTGCGGGCCGGCAATAGTCGAAGGACTGGAAGGGAAGGAAAGAGGAAGTGGTGCAGAAAAAGTCGAAATGAAGAAGGAAAAGGATGGTGGAATGAGGTTTTTTTTAGAAATGCCCATCAAGCGGAGAGGAAGCAAGAAGGAAGGAACGAAGGATAGAAAGAAGGTAGAAAGGAAGGGAGGAAGGAAAGGCAAAGAGCAAAGAGCAGCCAGAAGCGAAGCTTCAGGCCTCCTACCCTCCCCTACCTTTTCCCCCATGTACAGTACCATATTCGCTTAGATGTGCTCAACTTTACTGGCTAAAGAGTAGTGCGTGCGGCGCTGGGAGATTTTGCACACTCCGCCGTATGCTTGTTGAACCTAGCCAACCTGGTCTATCGTCCATCCAAAGAGAGGGGGTTAAGCCAACCAAGCCAACCAACCAACTAGCCCGCATCATCCACTCTTAGTGGGAAACATGTTGCGCGCTTACTTTACATGGCAGGGTGGTCAGCGTAACCCTCAATTCAGTAGACAAGCCTTCTAAAGCAGTGCCATCAGTAGCTGCCTGGTGTGCATGTGTATATGTGTATGCTGTGTGTGAATATGTGGGTTTGGATGTGTTTGTGCGTGCATGGGGTGAGCGTGGTAGTCCGGATGAAAGTTATCAAAGAGAAAATAATATAGCAGGCGCTTGCTCTGCATTCCTACATTGTCTGCATTGCTGGCAGTAGCCCTGAGAAAAAGCACGAGGGAAGCTCAATAAGACTCGTAGCTCTCTTTCCATATCTTCTCACTCTATCTTTTCCCTGTCGCTCTTCGCCCTCTGGCCGCAAATTATCCATTCCAGGACTACAACACTCCTCCCCCTTCCTCATCTACTCCCTCCCTCTTTCCTTCTTCCTTTCGTCCCATCGTCGTCGATCATTTTGTGTTCTTCACGCCATGGGATACACGAATTAATATTAAAAATGGTGGCGAAACAACACCTATCAGTCATGCTGTACCTGTGGTAGAAGGGCCAGTGGGGAGTGAAGTGGCCAACCCAAGAACATACTTTTGTGTGTTGTGTGTTGCTTCTGTTCACAGGACACATGCTGGCGTACGACCATCGCAATCATTGATAGGTCGTACGAATTCTTGCTGACGAATAAACCACACAGATATGCAGCTTCTCAGTTCAGCCTATTTGGAGCATCAACTGACTCGGTCATTTGGGTCTATTCTTCTTTCTGGTACACTCGTCTCTCTTTTTTTCACTCGCTTGGATGCTCGTTCGCTCTTTTGAATTGTTGATTTGTTGACAGTTTGCATGCAGTCTGGCGATGAAGAGCTCAACAGAACTCGGCGTGATGGTGCATAACCTTCTCGGCAGAGCGCACGCCATTAAACTTTTTCGGGTACAGTTCAAGCGCCAACTCCCTCCAATGCAAGCCGTCGCACCAAGGCTATTCTTCAGTCACTCACTATCCTGCCAGTGATCATCATGATACTCGCCAGGCAGCCCGTTTTTTCCCCTGGCGGTGAGCATCAGAGCGGGCTTTATCGCACCATAAACCACACTACACAAAAGTCTACTTTGGTCGGCATGTGCGTTTGTGAGACCAAAATAAAGGTGAAATGCAACTGAGAATGGGACGGAGAGCGCAAGAGAAAAAGAGCAAAGTTACTTGAGAGATGAGTTTGAGTATTGTATGTACAACACTGTACACAAAAGCTATCAAGTCAAACACTATCACCAGTGCAGTGTCCTCCTATTGCTGGTGAGAAAGTCATTTTACGATCGATAGTTCGTCTGAAACATGTGAGCCCTCTCTCGGGCATATCGTACATGCGCTCTGACATTTTCTCTTCTTCTTGTTCTTCTTCGGAACCGTTATACTGTTAATTGCTTCTTGAACGTCTACCTGTCCTCTCAGCTTTCCTTTACCACAGGCTCTCTAATTTAGACTGTCGGAAGGTGTTGTGAGGGCAAAAGGCAGGTGCAACAAAAATTCACACTAAAATAGTAAAGGGAAGGTCCATTTAGCCTTAAAGTAACCTTTTTGCTTGGAGAGCATGTGGTGGATTGGTGGCGGAGCAAACCAGACAGAAGGAAGGAAATTCGCGCGGGCCACCGTGCAAGTACCATTTGTCTCCACTCAAGAGCATCCTGGTAAATGTGACCACAAGTGCTACTCCGTTTCATATTCTATGCTGGAACACGATCCACACTGATATTTCACTAACCTTCCCTATTCTTCCGTAAAGGGCGACTGATTCTATCACTGACAAGGACGATTGTCATCTTGAAATATGCACTATACAATTGATCGAGAGGGCGGATTATCCTGAAAATCCCTCTGCACTTTTAATTACCAGGGCATATGCATTTCAGAGAACTCCTTTTGTGGGCTCTAATGATCACTAAGCACCATTTGCCTTCCAGTATACTCGGTACAATTTGGTCCTGTCTAACTAAACCAACCTCAGAACAAAAGGGCATGATCACGCTTCCTGTAATTTTGCCGGTTCCTGCACTCTTCCATCCATTTGTTCATTTATACTTACCATAGAATACCGTCCTTTACTCTTACTCTCATGGAAGTTGAACTAACATGGACCTAGGCAGCGCCTGAGCTTGGCGCCAAGATAGGTGAAAGTATGCCCCACACTAATAACTTCCCTTAAGGTTAGAGTGAATGTTCGGGGCTTTTTTAATATTCGCCGACCCACTGGGTCCGCCAGATGTACTCCTATCTCGCATTGGAAAAAGACGCCTCTGTAGAGGGGTATTGAAAAAATCACTAGTACGTATAAAGGAACATTTGGTATAACTGACAGTTAGGCTGCTAGAAAAAGCGAGTTCTATGCTCACTCTCATAAGACATGCATGAAAATGAAGCCCCAATAAAAGCGTAGACCTAGACATTCACACCCAGACTAACGATTTTGTGGACAATTCTCCAAGTCGTGTGAAAATGCACTAGAACAATGCGTTCCGTGATACTTTAGCTTGTGAAATAATTTTATCTTTAGAAGAATGGCTAGTATAATGAGATGCCATCCCTTGTGTCGCAAAGGCTGATCCACCCGCTGCTCATCGACACTCCTTAGGACGTTAATTCTCGTGACCTTGATTTACTTGCACACTTTGGTTTAAGGTAATCTGGCGTCTTGACTACATGAGCACTAATGCCTAACATACGAATGATGCGCTTGTCGAGCCCGTATGGTTCACTATTCATGTCACCAACAATTACATTGACAACGTACGAAATCTTGCCTGCACTTCGAGCCGCAACTACCCTACGAGCGTGACAACAGGCAAAGTATACTAGGAAAACGATCCAGCTTATAGAGAATTCTTTGTAGGCGACGAACTAATGATCAGGACACAAAAAGATTCGTCAAAATATTCAAAATAGAGACTCGCTAGCGAGTCTTTCCATGCACTTGCTCATCAGAGGAGAACTACATCGATAGACATTCATACGCAGTGAACAATTTATTTGAGTTATAGCAACACCGCAATACCTTGAGTTTCAATAATTGATGCAGAATGTGCGGTTTGGAGAGGGTGACAATGATACGCACTGATGTTTTAGTCATAGTAGGACTGGCATAATTCAACGATATGATTCATCAAAGGACAGCTCTTGACCGTTTCGGTCTTGCCGATGGCTGCTGGTGCAGGTCTTGATTTATGACCAACAAATCTCAGTAGGCTTCAAAAACGGAGTGTAATCACAACAGATAGGGAATGTCAACGGCTACAGCTGACAAAGAGCCGTTGACTGATAATGCAATTTAGGTATTTCACTGGAGACAGTCTCGCCATTGACTTACCCAATGTAATCAAACTCGACTTCAGCTTTCATCTCTTGCCTTTAACCACAACTTGGAAGAGTCATGGTCATCTCGATGAACCCATGTATGCAAGTGGCCAATGGCAAAATAGTGTTATTTCTAGCATGATCTGGTATTTCCGGATATCTATCTTACTATTCTTAGAACACCTTCTCGGCGGCTTGTGAGTTTTTATACTGAACCCTGCTTCTTCATTATAGACTTCACAAGTGACAAGAGCCCCCAATTGTGATACCCAGTTTTGTCGCTTAATAAAAAAAACTCCACGATCTTTCTGTTATGGGGAATCTTGACATTATGTTTCTTACTGAGGTGATACTTTCTCCACGTGGGCGTGTGAACGTTTGACTTTGACATGAAAGACGATGAATACCCTCACTCGTGTATTTGAAAACGTTTTCAGCTGCTAGAGTTTCGAGGCTTGTGTTCGGCCTTAAGACCGTAAGATAACTTCGGATTGTTCCATTGTCAGTCACTTGTCCTTCCTTGTCCTGGAAGCCCTCGTCAGCATCGCGATGAGCCCAACATTTGGACTGCTCGGATGTTTTCTCATTAAGCCAAGGCACTGTCCTCGAGTAGATTTTGAAGGTTAAGTGGAATATCTGTGACAGAAACCTCGCTTTCTCTATGCAATATCATTGCTATTATCGTGCGAATACAGTAAGTGCTATAATCCATCAATGGCCACAAGTGATGTGTCTATGTATACGTTATTCGTTATCATAACCCTCGAAAACCAACTCTAATATTTGTTCCTTGGCGTCGATGGACGCTAGTGGCTGGATCATCATTTACATGGAATTATCTGCCAATTTAGACCGACGTGCTTTATGCCAAAGTATCTTGAGAAGCATGGTTTCAATTAATAGTGACAAAGATGGTACTTGAACACTTGTTCAGGGTCCATCGTGAAGTCGTCGCCATTTTCGAGCTTTACAAGTCGACTCTAAATTCCGATTCTCTATTTTTCTCGCCAGTGCTTACAAAGTGCTAGTCGTCCATCCATGGAGATCAACTGCATGATTTTTGGGAGGTGCTAGCAATGGGACTTTCTGGCCTCCCAACAGTTTTAAACAAGGCTTGGAACGAGAAGCAAAGATATAGCCTCTTCCTCTCCATGCATGGCTATGACAATCTCTCCAATCGCCATGAAATCACACGTAATAGGCGTTTGACATAAGGCCACAGAGAATTTATGAAAGCTTGAAGCATGTTTCACTACATTGGACCCGAGACCCATCTTTCGTTGCTCGAATGGATGATAATTATTTATATGATAAATCATGCACAACGGCTCGTGGACAAAGAGACAAGACAACTGTGTCTCTATGTCAGGAGATTAACAAGAGTAATGTACGTGTTCATACCGTTAGACCTAGTTATCTACATTTGCAGAAGGCACTAGATGCTCCAGATTTCCACACCCAGAGCACCCTTAACATATCATAGGCCAGTATTCTTCTGAGGTGTGGGGTTGCAAAGGCTACGCGTGCCTGTGTTAAGAGGATGACATTACCTATCCCGGTTCTAAGTTATGACGATGATGGTGAGAGAAGAAAGAGAGAGTATACATGGCTCTGGTACCTAACAAATCCATGTTTGCCTGCGACGCGTGGCATGTCGTAATGCTGCTATTATTGCAAACTAGCACGCGAGATACCCACAGAGTACAGAGCAGTTGGCTACAACCATCAATGGACAATGATCTACTATGATGCTCATAGGATATTTACATGTCATGTTTATGGTGGCGAAGAACACACGAGGGTTAGCTGAGGCGATGGGAGAGTAGCATGAATATACGATGCAACATCCCTGACTGATTTGATAAGGTTACCTACAGTTTATGACATACAATCAATTAGGATAGGAAATTTATGGAAATAGCTGGAAAGAAAAAGAAGGGGACCATTTCTCACTTGTCTCTGATCCTGATCGGCACAAATTTTTCGCGTTTTTGTTCGTTTGTTCTCATACTTGCTTTTCACTTGTACACAATTACCGAGACCGAGTGCGAGCCAACTACTTGACTGTGAGTTTAATCTGGTTTAAAGCTGGTCCCCTTGTTTTCTTATTCGCCCACCCTACACTTTTTGGTCGGCATTGCCGTCAATGATGTCGCGCATCTATGCAGTTTTCTTGTGATCAATAACAGAATAGCTTTCTGTATCTTTACTTTACTGCCAATCTATAACCCTTTCTTTCTCCACTGGAAGGGCAATAACCGTTTCAACTTGACGGCTTCCCTTTTTCTTTCCCTTATCGCTTACTTCCTCGTGTCCTACTTCACCTTATTACTCATCCTTTTCTTTCTTTTCTTTCTTCTCTCTTCTTTTCTTTCTTTCCTCCAATTTCTCACCTCCTTGTTTGCGCCCACTTAGTTGTGTTCATTTTTCAATTTATCCAACACAACGGTTCAAGGGATCGCCTCTCAATGTTTCAAGTCAACAACTTCATTTCATTTCATGACCTCACGCCTGATGCAAACTTCCTTTGGGCCTCGTCTTCCATCACTGACTGTCTTGGCTATGAACCGGAGGAAGTCGTAGGCATTCCTGCGTACTCGCTACTCGTTGACATCGGCAACTTGGGTGACATTAAGACTGCACACAAGGTTAATGTCGAAGAGGAGAAAGTTGGTTCGCAGATTTTCACTCATTTCACCTGCAAAGATGGCACCACCAAACCATGCACGGTCATGTTTTCTCTGTGCTATGACTACATTGTCGCATGCACAACAATCATTGATGCCAATGTCAACTGTAAGTGCACTATGGATGGAATGAAATGAGATGGAGGGAAACTGTAGGGGAATAGGGGAGTGTGGCGGGAGCATCAATACAAGCGGACCAACCGGCGGTGCAACTCTAATAATTTGCCTATGGCAGTAGCAGTTCTGGCGAGTCCAACCCGGTTCATGGAGTGGAACATCACCTCCCTGCTGCCACGGGCGTGTTATGTGCTTGTTGCCTGCCTTGATGAGGTTTCCTTCGATCACACTGTTTTCTTGAATTGGACCCCTCGCCTCACTTTTTTTCCTCCTTTCCCCCTCCCTTTCCTCGTCCCAGGTTTTTCCATTGTTGTTTGTCGAGTAAACTGCTGCATGTCTCTTCATGCGTGTTCCAAAATCCTATCCCCTCCACTCCACGGCCCCCCTGACCTCGCTATTTTTTGCATCTTCTTTTATCGCGCGCCTCTTGACATGTTGCGTCTTATACATTCCTGATCACTAGACCCCGAAATGCCTTCGCACTCTAGTGCCATGGCACGAGAGCAGGCAACCAAGAAGCAGAAGGTACGCGACTCTTTGCTCGACGACAGCATGCTTGATGGTCCTGGTATGCTCCAACTTTGCTGATTTTCACTCAATGCCCACCCCCCTAATTCGGTCCATGGAAAACAATCACGGATAATCACAACTTGGCATATTTGCATTCATTTTCGTTTTCTAGGAGTTTGAGCGCATTCAAAGGCACCAAGAAGCGTTCGACAAACACTCTCACTTCTGGAGGACTGATAACCTTGATCCTGAACCCCGTGCTTGTATGATTTTGAATCGATTCACACGCAGTCTGATCATTATGTATGCGTCGCCTTCCTCGCGCGAGCTCTTTAGTATTGATCATGAAGCCCTCATCGGCAAGCCCCTACTCTTGTATATTCGGGCGGATGATCTAACCTCATTCGTAGTCCAGATGGATATTGCGAAATCAACAACGGCCGTAGCGCATATGCGATTCTGGTTTCAATCCCCTAACTGTCCGCAAGAGATTCCGTGTGAGGCTATGATGTTTGGCGCCGCTGATGGAATGATTATGATTATACGGCGGTGCCGGCCATTCATCCGCAAACCACTCATTAAGAGCACTGACAACCCTCCCACAGCCGCTTCAGCCTCATATTCATCATATACCAACACCTATACGCCATACATAATCAAGAACAAAGAACACACCAATATGCGAATGCACCACTACCACACCAATCTCGAGACCGAAATCACGGAAGAGTACCTCGATGGCGAAAGCAGCACAGACACAGAGTGTGACCGAGAATCACAATCAAGCGAAGTCCTCGAACTCGACATGAGCTACCCTTCTCAGCTTTATACCACGGCGATTACGAACTATAATGGCGTGGGTTATTCCGTCTCAGCAGCATCTCATGAACAGTTTGTTGAGGATCCGCGACCTGTACCACTGTCATTGGTTGATTTGGCTGAACAGGCTCGCCATATCGAGGACGATGATCCAACACTTAGCAGTGAACTGGAATCACACGATGAAGTGATTGTGATTGACGATGATGTCTCAATGAATGATGATGCACCCTACGTAGATTCAATGGAGTGGGATATTGACCATCCATTGTCATAAACAAGCTTATTCTCTCCCATTATTTTGTTTGAAACAAGGTTATGTGAAAGTGCCCTTACTACTACTATTCCACGCCTCGTGGGGAATATCATTTCCCTAGTATTAGGAGATATATTCCTTCTTGAACCTCCATCTCACCTTCTAGAACCTCCAACTGTTCAGTCTACCATCTTCATTGGTGTATCCTTCCAACATGTTCGGTTGGAAGAAAAGGAGACAAAAGAAAGGAGACCTCCATGCATCGGGAATGACGTTTATCAGCCTCTAATGGTGGTACAATGTTCAAGGAGAAGGTTGCGGAAGTATAGCAACAAGCTTACACTAGCAACACAGTGAGCGTATAAGGATATTGAAAGCAGTATAAGATGAAAACCAATTATGTAGGCCAAAAGAGTTCTTCCCATTAGCGAATTCTCATCGTCACCATAGTCTTGTTTACCTCCCGCAAGGTAAGCCCTTCACCTCAAGCCTGTAGTGGCGCCATCTCTTTTTCTTCTTCTTCTTCTTCTGCGCATTTGTTGCAGGCATCAAGTAAAAAGGACTTAGAAAGGAAGGGACAAAGAAACGGTCGTGAAGATGGAGAAAAATTAGGGGTGTGTTCAAAAGATTGAGGATGACATTGTTTGAGAGAAGCGAGACCCCTGATGGAACGAACCAGATCCATTGATGGCACTGGTGTTCAGCTACCATTTGAAGCCATTGCCACTGATTGTTTGAACAAAAGTGTTATCGATGACCGCACTCAATCCATGGCGACATGGCGCCTTTGCCCTTTATTACTTATTGTATATCTTCACGTATTCCACAGTATTTTGTACAATGCAAGAGCATCACAAACCCATTCTCTCTTCCCCCTTTCTTCTCCCAGTTCTATTGAAAGTGGACTTGAAAAGAAGCTCTAAAAGAACGGTCTGATATTATAGTTTCCTCCCAAAAGAGCTCATTTTTACACATTCCTGTCGTGTCACAGAAACTCCAACACTGGCTCTGTGGCGTCCAGGAAGGTCAAAAACAGCGGAACAAATTCTTATCTGATTATGTGTTGTTGCTCTCAAAATAGGTGTGATGCCCACTATAACTGTACCGAGTAGGCCAGTTACCCGTTACAGCTAGTCAACCCAGCGTAATGGAATCAAACGAGCCGTCTTGTAATTGTAGCATTAAATTCTTGTAACCTTAATCATTCAGAATTGCTGGGAAGAACAAGTTTGTTGCCTTAAGATATATGACTGTTACAACCATCGCATTCCGAGAGGCAATCCACAGGAGCCGGATGATAGTTTTCTGTGATACGACTATGGCTATCGTGGCTGATTTGTCAACACTTGTATGCAAAAGTGTAAAGTGGCAGACAAGAGTCTCACTTGGGGTATATAATATAGAGACAAAGTTCAACCTCTGGAAAAAAAGCCTTTTATTGCACGTCCCTTTATCTAACCATGTGAGTGTATTTAGAACCCTGCCCAATCAACAGAAAAGCACCATGCTGTGGGAGATAGCTCTGGAGCTTTGTTGGAGAGGTATCCCTGTTGGTCGACAATTGCCTCGTCCTGAAAACTGCATAATACATGCGATTTTTGTACTGACGATGCCAGGCGAGCCATGCTAGCAATATCTCTTATAGCTATTATCTCATCAAGCGATTTAACGCTTGCAATCCAACCTGCATGGCATGTTAGAGGGTCTAATGCATAAAGGAGATAGTCACCTCCAAACTTGAAGCCAGGTGCAATGTAAAACGTATTTGACTCCCAGAGGTACTCGTACATGCGCAACCGGAGAAAATCCCGTTTGGTTTTTGGGAACTGGAGTAGCTGGTCCATACGAGGATCGCTCAGAGATGTGATTTCGATGGAAAGTATGATAGTCGTTAAGGAAGGTAGACATTCCTTGATCACGACACTTGAACTTCCAACACCATTGTCTGATGTTGACGATGCTTGTAACCCTTGAAAGTCTAAGGGACGGAATCGATACCACGGCAACCAACTGGAGAGTGTCCGAATCGTAATAGAGGTAGATCTGGCGCTACGTGGATCGTTCTCTTCTCCATGGGTAGTTGATTCTGAGGATGGTTGTTGAGATATGTCAGCATGTGGCCGCTCGTACGCGTTTGCTTCATCAATCACCCTGATCATGCCCCGTTTCAGGAGTGTATAAACTTCCTCTGGCTGGAGTTTGAGGGGTAAGCTCAGAAAGATGTTTTGCAGCGGGTTCCGAGGCAAAGAACCGATAGGTCCTGCTACTACTCTGTGTTGCTCACGGAGCTGACGAGCATCTATCATAGGCATTATTTGTATTTTACCAAGGTCAGAGAACAGTGTCAGCGCTCACGAAGGCCAGACGTTTGCTCGTTATCGTCTTATGGCACAACGGTTATTGTACGCGTTGTAGTTACCTTCTACGCTCCACACGAGTGCATCACCTCCAACGAGATGGACAGCTGGCTTGCACCCTTGCACTACATGTGGCATTGATTTCGTGCTCACATGGTTTTCCTCGGGATTGGAATTACTTTCCATTTGTGCTGACGTCGAACTCTGTGCAAGATGTGCACGCGCAATTAATACGGCTTTGAGCACCCATTTCTTCAACCTCATCTTTTTTTTTTTTTACTGTTCCTGCGCCTTTCGCCCCCTCTCCCATCAGCCTCTTCCTGCGATTTAATCCTCTATTCATCTCTATATCATTTTGTACTCTTGCCCAAATGAATAAAGCGGCAAGAAAAGCTGTGAACCTCAGCGTGCTCAAGCGGCATGACCCTAACATTGCAGAAATCATTGACACTTCAAGCTATGTCGTCGTATATCAGTTTGACGAGTCCTCTCAGTCATGGGTAAATGGTCACTCATGCAGAACCACGGCTATAGCTTACTTCTTGTTGTTATGCAGAACTTCACATCCCTATGGATCGTTTGCTGATAAGACTGCACGTGGACTATCTCACTTATTCCTCAAACCATTCATGCTATTGTTAAACTATACCTGCTTGACTTTGTAGACAAAGAAAGGAGTGGAAGGCACTATGTTTATCTTTACAAGGTAGAGATCTTGGTGCTGTAAAGTCGTATTGGCTTTCAACTGGCGATATCACGAATTTATTGACAGCCCTTCTACATCGAAAACTTTTGCTGTGATAGATCAACCACGCCTACCTATGGATTTTTTATCATGAATCGTTTGTCTATTGAGAACTTCATGGTGGACCTTACAGGCGACCTAGCGCTACAGCTTACTTCAGACTATATCATCTATAGTGATGACCAGAGTACGGGACGATAGAAAGTTTTCGATATATTTAGCTTCTGAGTATACAAAAGTCTGCTTGAAACTAACAATTTTAATATTGCATTGTCTCATATAGATATCCATGGCATTTGGATCTATGAGGCTCAAGACCGCGACAGGATTGGGAAATGTCTGGTTGAGTATGGACCTTCAATGAAGTAGTGCGATTGTTAGCAAAGCGATAGGCGAGAAAGGGTTGCTAATAACTCTACTGGTGGCCCTTATCTGGATGCATATTTTGACCCGCGACACTTGTAGCTGCTGCAACCGCGCAAGACAAGGGTCCAATTCGATGGCTTCGAAGCCAACACTATCTCGGTCAAATGAACAGGATGGTCACCCGTCTCAAGCACATGCGCAAACTCAATACCGGGGCCAGCCCCAGCAGCAACAGCAACAGCAGATGTTCCCAACACAAGCCTCAGCAGAAGTAGCCGATGATCCGTTGACGAGAATGCTTGCTGCGGCAATGAACAAGGCAAAAGTGTCCGAAACCTCTGGCCTACCTACGGGATCTCAGTACTCAACTTTGGCAGACGCAAGAAATCAACCTCGGACAGCTTCGCAGCCTACTGTATCGACACGTCCCACCCATTCAACCTCTTCAGTACCAGCGCTGTCGCCAACTTCACCCAATGGATCAGCCGCGCGACCCGCTCCTCTTCAGCGCACAACATCTGAAACACCTAGTGAGAGCAGCAGGAGTAATGTCCCAGATTTTCTGCTGGCGATCCTAGCTAAAGAGCAAAACAATTCTCCGAAGCAACCGTCTATGCGTTCACGAGAAGGATCGTCTACTTCTATAGGGGCGGGATCGGTTACAGGCATGGCCGGTAAAGGACCAGAAGAGTCGCGCCATCAGAGTCTTTTGGATGCCCTAACCAATCGACGGGATTCGCAGCAGAGTGACTATCACAAGAGCCCCCCTCAGCAGGCGCGAACAACTGTGTTGTCTACAGAGCTGTTGCCACCCTCGGTATTACCCAGTGGACTCTATTCCACGAGTGCCACATCTAACCAGAATCGGCCAAGTAGCCTTGGTAGCACTTCCACAGAGACCCCTGCGCCACCAGCACCAGCACCAGCACCAGGACCTGTGGGACCAGCGACTGGCAGCCCTACACCAATGTTTGTGTCGACGCCTATAATGAACCGTCCGGGTGGCCTGCCTACTCATCCATCCCCGATGCAGATGCCCATGGCTCCGTTTATGCATGGACCTATGAATGGTGGCCCACCCATGTTCCCGCCTCCACCACCACCACCATTCATGAGTCAGGGTATGCCACCCCCTTCAGGCCAATTGCCCCCGCCCCCACCTGCACCCAACATGTACCCAGGGATGCTTCCTCCACCCGGAGCCTCGTTTCCTGTAGATGCCCTACGCGCCTCTATGGGTGCTATGGGATATTTACAGCAACAGCCTGGATTTATTCCACCGCCCCAAGGAAATGGAGGAGCAGCGGGAGGAAGCAATGGCGAAGGAGACAGCGTGATGTCCAAGCAAGAGTTCGCCAAACGCGTGCTGGAGCTTGTGCAATCGGATCCTCAATTCATGGACGCGCTCTATGCCAACTACACTAACATGCTCGCCAGACGGTAACGATACCTCAAAAGGCAAAGACCTGCTCTCTGCATTGAGCAATGGCCACCTCTTTTGTTATTGCATCGGTGGCGCTGAACCGTTTTCTCGCATTTGGAAGGTCCTTGATCGACAGCAAGGAAATAAAAGTGCGATTTCATTATCTTTTCGACCCCCGATCGGCAGAAAGGCTAGCACAGGCTACCTTTCCTCCTCCACTGACATGATGTCATCAATGACTCCGCTAACTTCAATGTCTGGGCGTAGAGAAAACACAGACGTTCCTTGATGACTGCAAGGTGTCCATTTGTACACTATGGAAATGATGTGGATATATTCAACATTACTGAGCGTAATAAGCGTGGCATAAGCGTGGGAATCCTGGCGTTGTATATTCGTTGTTCTCTGATTATGGATTGGAATATAGCGCTATCAATGCTGCCACGAAGGACCTAGTATTGGGCTAAACCACTCTTTGAAAGCCCAGGGTTCAGCGATTCCCTTTTGCATAAACGATTGCGAATCTTTAAATCAATAGAGGAAGAGCGTCAGCAGCGTGTAGTCTGCAATTTAGCTGCTATGGCATCCTATCAATGGTACATTCCCTAGCATTGTGATAGGATGGGTAAAACAGCAGCAATTGCTATGAATATGTGAAAAAGGAAGGTACCAGTACCAGCAAAGGGATAACGTTGATATCGATGAAGGTGGAAATAGCAAAGTGAAGAGAATTTTGGAAAGATCGAGTCGTGCTATCTATCGTACGATGTTGGCGGACTCCTATATGAGTAATACTGGATGGTTTGGAAAAGCTGAAGCGCCCGAGTCCGTGGGCACCTTTGGGACCGACATTTGGGTGGCTTAGTTATGGAACAAGGCGAGATCTGTTTTTCTGTTCGTGGTAGTGGGTTGTTGGGTAAGGTATTTGAGCTGAACTTGACTTTTCTCTTCTCTTCTTCTCTCACCCTCATTCACATTCACATTTCTTTTATTCGCACCGCCATGGCCGACGCTCTCACACACCCTCTTGTCAAGGACGGCTGGTTCAAGGAGACCAGCACCCTCTGGCCTGGTCAGGCCATGACCCTTGAGGTCAAGGAGATTCTCCATGTCGAGCAGTCCAAGTACCAGGACGTGCTTGTGTTCCAGTCCGCCACCTATGGCAACGTCCTTGTCCTTGATGGTGTTATCCAGGCTACTGAGCGTGATGAGTTCTCGTACGTACATATTTTACTTGTTCCGTGGTAGTAGCGTTCGGCACACTCGGGTTATTCGCGTTTCTAGAAGCAAGTGCCCATTGGCTCTTTGATTTTTTTTTCTCTCCAATTATCCCAGGAAGAGTCCGAGATGAACTGCTGAGACAAGAGCAAGTATACTAACCCTCTTTTTATCCCGGTTCTTTACTCCTGCGTTTTATTGGCAACTATAGCTACCAGGAAATGTTGACCCATGTCCCTATGTTCGCTCACCCCAACCCCAAGCGTGTCCTTGTCATTGGTGGTGGTGATGGTGGTGTCCTTCGTGAGGTTGTCAAGCACGAGGGTGTCGAGGAAGTCGTCCTCTGCGAGATCGATGAGGTAAGCGACTTTTAGCTTTTCTGGTTGTCTTCCACAGTACACTCAATGGTTTGCGCGAATGGCGAAGTAGCCTGCCTCTATTGTTCTCTTTTTGTTCTGGCAACTATGGCAGCATTAGGGCATGAGAGATTCTACAAACGCGGCTGGAATGGAGGGTGAGGGGGAGGCTGTGACAAAATGAGGGGTAAGGAGGAGATACACTTGTCATCTGCCATGCAACTCGCCTGATCAACGTGAATACGGCATGTGCCATCATTGTCGCTGATAGTTTCTTAGTCCTTCCCCCTTTGGGTTATCCTCCACACTTTCCGTTTTGTTTCATTCCGCTATATCAACAAACGTGATGGAGTACCTCCGCCCATCGAACTCCTCAATCTCCCAGTTTGGACATTTGGATTTGAACAGGGCAGCAGAGGAGGTCCCCTGAGATGCAAGCACATTTACAGTAATGGACAAATCGGAAATGGACATTGTTTCTGCTATGGTGCGGATCAGCACGAGTAGATACCCTGGAATAGAGCATGCAGACTGGCTTTAAGGGCTGTTGTGTGATTTCGGAACCCTCTCCTTGTACACTACCCCACGCAGTCTTTTCCCAATTTTGTTTAAGGAATAGGAGAGAACCCATGAAAGGAGAGTTTTTTTCAAGTCATGTCCCATGTAATTATCTGAAGCACTCACACTCAACTATCCTGATACTCTTGTTGTACTCCACACGTTCACCTAGGCTGTCATCAATGCTTCGAAGAAGTTCTTGCCCAGCATGGCCGTTGGTTTCCAGCACCCAAAGGTCAAGATCCATGTCGGTGACGGCTTCAAGTTCCTTGAGGACAAGGTCGACACATTTGATGTTATTATTACCGATTCGTCGGACCCCGTCGGTAGGCATTCAACCACTTTGTATTTACATACGCCTTGGATATTGGGCCAGTGTATGGCTGCTTCTTTGATAAATTGATCCTCATCGGATTCTCTTTGATTGTATTGCAAATTAGGTCCTGCTGCCTCGCTCTTCCAGGCCAAGTTCTTTGAGCTGATGAAGAATGCTCTTCGTGAGGGCGGCATCATCAGCACCCAGTGCGAATGCATCTGGTTGCACCTGCCCATCATCAAGGAGGTTTTGGGCTTCACACGCAAGCTGTTCTCTTCTGTTGAGTACGGTTTTGTCACCATTCCTACTTACCCTTCGGGCCAGATTGGCTTGATGGTTTGCTCTAAGAACGGCAACCCAGAGCTTAAGAAGCCCTTGCGCCGCTGGCCCAAGGAGCAGGAGGCCAAGCTCTGCCGCTACTACACCGCCGAGATCCATGAGGCATGCTTCGTCCTGCCTCAGTTTGCCCGTCTTGCCTTGGAGGAGTCGAAGTAAAAAAAATCAAAGCAATAAAAAATATAGAAATAGTCAAAAAAAACAATCTTCACTAATGCTAAAGGTTGTACCAAAGTGTGGGACTAAACTTTTTGTGTATGAGGTGGCTTGGCACTACATTACCTTTTTTGTGGTCCCTGTTGTGCATTTTAACCTTCAAGTTTGCATCCACCACTCTTCTCACATTCCTCAACGCCTACATTCTACATCCTCTCTTTCGTTCTTTCAGAGGGTAATTTGACGCTTCATTTGATATGTTTACTCTATTTTGGACTGACAAATTAAATCTAATTTTGAGTGGAATAGAGGAAGACAACATCGCCAATGCAGCCACATTGATTGTCGCGAGGCAAGAAGAACTGAATACTCACATCCAGCTCTTGTTCCTATGCAACACTGTAATTAGGGTGCAGGAATCTGTCAAGTACAAAACATTGACGCGCATACTCTTGCAAGAACACTCACACTTTCCTCTCGGTGCAATATCGTTGCTTACGGCAGTCTTGTCATCACACAGGCCAGAGTTCCAAGTCTTTCTGATTGCACTCATTCTTAATACTACCAACAAATACATCACATCTAGCCAGCATGGATCGCGCTCATGAGGCTCCTGCCGTTGAGGCTTTGGATTTCACGCCACATGGTGCTGACGAGATTGAAGAGACCCACCCTCGTCGTTCTTCTTACCACGACGACCGCGAATACGAACGCCGTCGTGATTATGAAGGACGTGATCGAGATGGCCGGGAGCGTGAGCGGGACCATCACAGCAGCCACCACCATCGCGACCGCGACTATGAGCGTGACTCCAGGGATCGTGATCGCGGCGACCGAGACCGTGGTGACCGAGACCGCGAACGAGAGCGTGATAGCGGCCGTGACCGTGACCGTGATAGGAGCCAGCCCGACTTGTACCCTCCTCCAGGCGGACTGCCGCCCAGTGGCTCTGGCAGCGCTCCTGTATTCCCAGGCGCCGCCAACAGCGGTACTAGCAACAGCAGCCATCACCATGGTCACCACGACGATCGAGCGGATTATGAACGCGGTGAAGGAAGCGGTCGGCATGGCCATCATAGCGATTACAACAGCAGCAACAATCATCAAGATCACTCGGATCAGCACCGTCGACGCTCTCTGTCAAGAGACCGCCCTGCAATGCCTGCCGTACATTACGGAGGAGACGAGCGGTCGCGTGACCGTGACTACCGACGGGATACCGACCGTGACTACCGAACATCACGAGATGAACGCTATGACCGAGGCACAAACCGCCGGTCGCGATCGCGGTCGAGATCACCTTATGCTCCATCGGGTTCGTCACATTCGTACCGCGAGCGCCGCGTCTATGTCGGCAACTTGGCATACGACGTGGATTGGACGCGCCTTAAGGATTTTATGCGCGAAGTGGGACCCGTTGCACACGCAGATGTTCTTTTGGGGTCAGACGGTCGCTCCAAGGGCTGTGGCGTAGTTGAGTTTGAACGAGCTGAAGATGCCAAGGCGGCTATTCGAAGAATGAATGATGTCATGCTCATGGGCCGCCCTATCTTTGTCCGTGAAGATCGAGAATCAGAGTTGCGTATCGGCATCTCGAGTGCGCGCATATCAGCACGAGCTTCCGAGCGCCGCGAGCACCCTCGTGGTGGTGAACCCATCACTGGCCAATACCGCCAAATATTTGTTGCCAATGTATGCTTTTGATATTCTTTTTCAGGAATGAACCCATGAGGGGAAAAGGCTGAGTTCAAGGCATTAACCTTGTTCTTCTCTTATTAATAGCTGCCATTTGCAGTTGATTGGAAGGCTTTGAAGGACATGTTCCGCAGTGCTGGACCAGTGGAGCGCGCCGATGTGTTCACAACAAGAGATGGTCGCTCGAAAGGCATTGGCACAGTTCTCTACGAGACCGCAAAGGATGTGCCTCACGCCGTCCGTAAGTTCCTTTGTTTTTTTTTTTTTTAAAAAAAATAATACCCCCTCCCCTTGAGCCAATGTTACTACACCATAGTTTGAGCTCGCTGTCAAACATTTGGCTTACACTATTCGTTCTTTATCTCTTTCTACTTCTATTCTAGGCATGTTTGATGGTTACGAATGGATGGGGCGACGTCTAGAAGTTCGCGAGGTGGGCATTCGTTTACATTTGATTTTCAAGCTGATGCATTATAACACAGGAATGGCGGTGGGACGTGATGGTAGCTGTCGTTGGATCCTTGAAGACGAAGATAGGTGGAAGCGGTCCATCGCGTTGGAGCTGAGCGTTGGGACATGAGGAGTCCCTGCTGGTGTTGTTTTCATGCTTTGTGGTGTTACTTTGTTTGTGACGTTTATCAGGATCAGCGTACTGGATGATGCTCGACGCATTTGCTTAAGATGTTGTTGCGCAATGTCCCAGTGGCTGTATCAGGCGCACGCATTTTCTCCCTTTCATTTGACGCCTTTTCTTTTACGTCTCGTCACTAATGTTATTTTGCTCGATGTAATGTGGCGATCGGATGTTGATGCTGGGCGACGATTCTAAAGAAGTCGTTAATTTCAAGCCAAGCTTCACCCAACACCCCAACAACGATTCTGGATCAAAGGTCGCGTCACGTGGATGTATCCAGGATTTTTTTTTATATCCTTTGCAGGACATATGTCGTTGTAGCAAGTCGATTGAGAGTCCATGGAGTAGAGACTGGATTTTTGGCGACTTGCTAGTTTCGTACAAGGATTTGAGTGATTGTCGCTCTATTGACATCGTTGTTGAAAATTCTACAGGATCATTACAGACAACCACTGCTTTTCCCTATTTCATTCCAGTCGACATTAGTGAAGAGAAAAGCTATATCACCAAGGAGTCAGACAAAATGGGGATGGCGACTTGACGGAGAAATCAAAAGGACATTATAGGTGAAGGATTATGGCGATTGTTGGCGTGACGAACGTTGTTTTTTGTTAATTTTGAATCAGCGAGAGCTGAGCCAGGAGCGATGGCGTTGCTGATGTCGAGCGATGTTCATGAAGAGCTGGGAGGAGGATAGAGAAGACGTCAATGGCGTTTGGTCGACGACAAGGCAAGGCCTTGATCCCCACCATGGACTGATGGAGGCAGAGAGCGAAAAAAAAATGCATTGATGATAACAAAGAAAAATATGGCTTACGTTCCCGGCGGCGTCGTTTCCTCCACCCCTCACATCCACCATATCCCAAGCTACGAAGCGCAAGGCGAGACGATATCTTCGACTGACGTGAAACATTTGTCCATTCTTTTTGTTTTTCCTTCCGATACCTTTCGGCTTTATTTCGTTTCCCTCCTTGTCGAATGATCTGGTGGGACGTTCCCTTCATTTCGTACCACTTTTTTCCCGGCGGTATGAATGGCCTCTCATTAGGATACACTTGGTCCACCGGCGGAGCGGTCGTCTTCATACCGTGATGGCGACTATGGACGGGAACGATCACGCTATGATTACGGTTACAATGATCGAGGCGATTATCACGATGATCGTCGTCCCCATGAAAGTGGTGGATCGTATCGTGATAGTGCTCGAGCTGATTACCGGCGCGCGAATGCCCGCCATGATTTTGACGAAACGATGGCCGACGTGCCCTCTGGCCCTGCAGCTGGCTCGGGCGACCAGATTTATGTCCGCAACGTAAGTCCTAATGTGTTTTGTTGCCCTATTTTTTTTCTTTTGTCAATGTGGGGTGCTATATTATTCGAAACGGCAACAAATTTACTAACCTTTTGATGTTGCTGTTTAAAATATCTCCGAACGTATAATCATGCAACACACCAGCTGCCTTTTACTACAACGGAGCAAGATCTCAAGGACTTGTTCAGGACATGTGGTCCAATGAAGCGGACAGAAATTCTCTTGGATGATCGTGGTCGTCCCCGCGGCTCGGGAATTGTCCGCTTTGAGCAGTTTGAATCAGCCGATAAGGCCGTTGGTATGTTTTTTGGTTTCAGCCTTTGTAGTGATATTAAAAAAAAGTGAAAGTAGGGTGTGATCTTATTGGTTCGCTAATTAAGGTACTTATGCTCCTATATTATTTCTCTCCTTGTTGCTTAGCCAAGTTCGACGGGTACATCTATGGTGGCCGGTCATTGGAGGTCATGTATGACCGTCCTTGAAATGACTATTCTACTAACTTTTCATAGTGACTCCTCGAGATCCGGAAGTACACATTTACGTATGCCGCACTTTTTTCAACTTGTTGTTTATTTTTATTTTCGCTTTCCTTTACTTAAAATGATGCAGAGCGTTCTATGAAGTCTGCACCACTCACCTTTGGTTTTTATTACAAAATAAACAGCGTCTCCTTATATTTTTTGGCTAGAGATGGTGTGGAGGATGTACTTTTGGAGGGCATGGAGGCCGAATGACAATACGATCCTGAGGTATGTAGTGTGAGTTCATGAACTTGGGAGTACAAATAAATAGGAATAAAGGGTAGCGAAGATAGACGATGTGCAGCTGTAAAAGGAGAGAGGAGGAAAAATATGACATGAGAGTGCAGAGGAAGCAGAATAATCACGCATCCTAATATGATCCATGCTTGAACAAACTTTGAAGTTGTGGACAAAAGAACACTCCAAGGATCTAAACTGGTTCTTTTTCCACCCTTTCCTCACACTCCACCCTTGAAAAATGGTCTAGCTGCAAACCAAAAAGGAGGTAATAGATTCCGTATGTGGATGCCCTTGCTTTCTGTCAGACGAATTTGTTCATTGAACGAGGAGGCCGTAATGTTTTGTTGGTCCTGAATGGATAATTGGACTACTCTTGTTGCTTCGCGTACCTCGTTTGTAACATCCATCCCTTTTCGAGGAGAGGAAAAAAAATGTAATGTGTTAAATAAACTCTACAGGCACAAGGCAGGTGCTATTCAGCTCTCACATGTGTACCTCTATAGTACGATCTACGAGTGATCTATGGAGCCAGGAGGAGAGTCAAGGATGCTATCCTTCATCCCACCCATTGTTGACTAAATTCTGAGCGAAAGCACAAAGATCAACAAGATAGACTACATATGTAGAGTAGAGGCATTTAGGTGATACACAAGATATGACAAGCAAAGAGAGGGGGTGTTTGTATGTATGTGAAAGGATGCATGAGGGTCAAGTCCTCTCAAACGATGCAAAACACGCATACAATGTCACTCCCTTTCCCCCTATGACCAGGAAAAATAAGGATGGCCTTTGAAGTGACTTGTCCATGGAAGAATTGGGTTCAGAGATGACAGAAATGGTCGTAGGTGGAGAAGGACAACCACACTCTCTTCCCCCATGCTCTTCATCCCTTTCACTCACGTCTCCCCAAAAGGTTGTCAAGCATGGCTGAATATTGTGGCTCACAAATGCACAAACGCTTACACGCCTACAATCCCTGATGTTTGTTGTATGTACACTGTGTACAAACACTATGGACAGGTTTTGGCCCTCCCCCCATGGTTGTACAGAGCAGGGCATGCTTCGCTCACCTATTAAAGAAAGAAGAAAACAAACCTGAGACATCGTTAAAGCGCACCGCCCACAGGTCAGCACACCCATTTTTTTCTTCTCTTTCCCGCAATCCTCCTCCCAACTCTTCTTCTCCCTTATCACTTTCTTTCACACTCCTAGCACTGTTGTCTCATTGCAACATTCTCATCACAAATCTAGTTCACCAATGGATGCCTCTTCGCCCAGGGATGAAGCCGACATTGATCCCATCATCCTTGCCGACGTTGCCAGAGTTGTCGAGCAGCTGCTTAAGCAAGGTGGTGGCGGGGGCATGGCTGACCTCCAGGCCTTGCTAGGCCCAGATGCCCAGGGCATTGGCCTTGATACTGTCGAACAAGACTCTGAAAAGATCATTGGCATCCTCGAAGTCCACCAGCAAGAGCAGCAGCAGCAGCAGCAGCAACAGCAGCAGCAAGAAGAACAAGTTGAGCAGTGTGACGACGCAAACGACCAGCAGTACGGTGAGAGCCAGGAACAATGCGCACAGATGGCATCTGAGGGACAGGCTGCTCCTACCAAGATGGAAATTGTGGAAAAGGAAAAGATGGAAAGGGACAAAGAAGATATTTCTACTGGACAGACAGAACAAACACTCGGCCACAATAGTGACAGGACAGACTCTAACGAGGAGAAACGTACGCACACGCGGAACACCACAACAGGGACGCCGTCTTCGTCCTCTTCACCGTCGACGCCTATACTCCTTCTTTCACCTGGTGGCCACGCCTTTGGACCAGACCGTGAGGACCATGTCTACTTTGAACACCCGCCGGCCAATTTCTATCCACCTGAGGTTGCAGAAAAGCTGCCAACAGCATCGTCTGCGGTTGCATACCAGACACGGATAACCTCGCCATCCTCGACGACGAACAGCAGTGGCCTGCTATCACCAGTTGCTTTTACCGGTTCTACCGCCTCTCCCTCTTCGGACGACCAAAAGGGCAAACCATCATCTAGTACAGGAGTAGTATTGACATCTAACAACAATGCTGTGGCCGCCAGTACAGGCCTTGGAATTACGCCTACAACGACAACTGACCATGCGACTTCGATGCTCCATAGTGCTTTGTCACCGTTATCGAATCTCAAGATCACACGACCACGGCGGAAGAAGGCACTGTTGATTGGCATCAACTACTTTGGTGATCCCAACCAGCTGCCAGGCTGCATCAACGACACACGGGACATCTTTGGCTTCCTCAATGGCTATTATGGCTTCCGGTACCAAGATACCGTTATGTTGACCGATGACCAGATCTATGAGGACAAGCGGCCGTCCGGTGCCAATATCCGCTACTGGATGAAGTGGCTCGTCCAGGATGCAGAGCCACACGATTCGCTCTTTTTCCATTATGCAGGTAACAAAATGAGAGAGGGGAAAATGTTCCTTCCACTGACAGTATGATGTCCAACAATCTCGACAACGTCTCGCAAGTTGCTCAGGCGATGTTGGGCTGAAGGGGTGTTTGACTCCTCCCCCTATTTGAAACATCTGCTAACTTGAATTTTCTTTGTTCCTATTACCATTTGCGACTATCAGGACATGGTGGTCGAGTCAAAGACTTCTCGTACAATGGCAGCGCCGAGCACTGTAAGTTCTATTGGTTCGCGAATGTGGATCCCCTTTTGTTCTTTGTCGGATAAACCATGTATTGCTCTGTTCACCCTGAGTGCTGAAGATAAAAATTATGCATCGTGTGGCGTTGTCCTACCACTGTTTTTCATGCATTCCGCACGAAACATATTTTTTCTTATGGCTGGGCTGTTTTATTCACAAGGCAACATTCCTAATTTGTCACGCTGCATGAATATTCCTATGACAACCCCGCGCCTCACACTTTATCAATATGATTGTTTATTTTACTTTATTTTATTTTTCAGTAGGAGATGAGGCAGATGGATACGACGAAGTCATCTTCCCGTGCGACTATCTGCGTTCGGGTATCATTTCGGACGACGAAATGTATGACCTCCTCGTCAAAGATCTTCCTGAGGGCGTACAGCTGACAGCGCTAATCGATTCTTGCCACAGTGGTAATTATGATTTGTCCCTGTCTTTTTTTTTTTGTTTTCGTTCATGTGTTATATCGTGATTGCCCCCAATCATCATCTTTTTTCCGCTCAATTGTCCTTTTTCATCTTCACGGTATACGTTTTTTTTTCACACCACTGCAGTGATTAGTGAAAAAGAAGTTTAATGGTGTGAATCCTATCCTCTCTATCTTTCCTCCTGGCGGAATTGAATAGGTACTATGCTGGACCTTCCTTTTGTCTACAATGGTGAACAATTTACTCAATTGGAACCACATGTACCACGCACCAAGGTCGGAGCCATGGCTGAGATGACAGCGGATGAATCAAGCCATGGCAGCGGACCATCCGTGGCAGCGACAGGAGACAATGGACCACAAAGCCCTCCCTCTGCAGGGTTCATGACGGGTGCGGTCCTGGAGAATGTCATTGCCGCAGATCCTGTCACAGGATCGCGATCAATCAGTCTTGCTGCAGATGAATCATCCGCCTCGTCATCATCAGCATCAACAGACTCTACGGAATCCAAGGAAGCATCCCGCCCCAACGATACGGCATCGAATGGTGATGACAAGGCAGTTGAAGATGGACAGAGCAACGATAGCCAGAAAGAAGCAAAAACAACAGCATTTGCATTGGAGCCGTCCGCTGCGATCGAAAATGCACCGACATCTCCACCTCCCACCACAGCAGCGAAATCTGGATCTACGCTTTCTCCGCGGAGGCGTAGCAAGGGTGAAGCCCAAGGAGTAAGTTTTTTTTTTGGTTAGAGTATGACCCAATACATTTGAGGAACAAAAGTCTAATTCATCATATTTTTTTCTGTGGCTCTGTACACATCATAGCAACTCCATCTTTTCCGCAAGACCAAGGGCAACGTGGTGATGTTTTCGGGATGCCGAGACGATCAAGCATCGGCGGATATTCGAGCGAATGACAAGAATAACACAGTGACGAAGATTGGGCCGCGAGGCGACGACAAAGACAACCAATCGCTCGGTCAACCATTCCACCAACCTCAATCGTTCACGGCACCTTTGGCACGAGGTGCAGTCACGTATGCATGGATCCAGTGCCTCTCACGCAAGCCTGAGCAAACATACGAGGAGTTGCTGCAGTCAATGCGCTACTTTATGAAGCAGCGTGATCTTGAGCAAATCCCACAGCTGGGCTCGGGTTTGCCGATGGACATGAACACCATCTTTACACTGTAAAGATATAACATAACACCCAAAAACCCACCACCAGAAATAAAATATGACCCTTTTTTGATTGTATACCAGTTCGTTGGTGAGAAATAGCCTATTTTTCCCCACATTGTCCAATTACGCATTGAATAAAGTATCAGACAAATAAAGCATGAATAAAGAACCACATCATTCTTTTTTTTTGTTTTTTTGCAAGAGAAAAGATGTCTTTAATTCGATGGAAAAAGTTTTGCATGTGGAGGTCGGTCGGCATGGAGTCCTTAACGTCCCTTCCACTGCAATTATTGACTTGATCCCGAACTTAAAGATGGGAGAAAACTTAGTTCTTGGTCGACTCGGGGTTGACGTTCATCTAATAAAAAAAAGGTATCAGGAAGAAAGATGGGTGTTAGGATTCTAAAACGGAAAAGAACCTCAAGATTCAAAATGATAATGACACCAGACAAAAAAAAAGGCCAAAGACTTACGCGACGCTTGCCACCGGGAGCGTTGGTGACGTTGACGAAGCGGCGCTTGTAGATCTCGCGCTTCTTGGCGCGACCAGTCAACTTCTTCTTCTTCTCCTGCTTGGCGACCTTGGGGGTTTGCGACTTGACCTTACCGGCACGAGCCAGGGAACCGTGGACTTTACCCTGTTAACACCAACAAAATGAAAATTCCTCTGTTAGCGACAAAGCCTTTTTTGATTGACCATACATGCAAAGCTTCTATCGTTCTTAATTATCCTTTTTTCCACAGAAGCAGGCAGCAAATGAAAAAGTGAAGGGGTAGGAAGGCGCCTTTTTATGTCGCAGGGAGTTGGTCACTTCGAATGTCGATTATGCCAGTGTTGCGTATTCGATGCCAAGCTTGGGGAAAGTTGTTGCGCTCCAAGAAATGATAGATCTTGCTGAGTGGTTGGTGTGGGGCCACAGAAAAGTGAACACAAAAGACTGCGGCAAAGGTTCTTTCCCGAGGGTTCTGACGAGGCCAAATATCCGCAGTAGGTCATATGTTGACAGTGTTCTGTGGGAGGAACACCGGTGAAGCTGTTATGTTGGTTGTCCACTCTCTTCTCGCTGCAGCTGAAGCATCAGCATAACGCCATCAAGAAAGTTGATGCTGCCCCTCTGAGGGAGAACAAAGTGATGAAGCGGCAAAAACAGTCCCTCCTGTTGCCTCCTGGTTCTACTCTTGACTGTCAGTCTGCGGACCACATCAGTTTCCATCTTCAGTTCCCTTTGGTCTGCTTCTCCATCAAAACGACGAGCCTCAACTTGGGCGGTATACGTGTTTGCCGCCGCTCCTGTTGTGTATTCATCGCTTCAAAAGGAAAGCCAGACTTGAGACGTCAGGTAGAAAACAGGTGACGCAAGCCCGCCCAGCTCAAGAAAAGATGGAGGGAAAGGATGGGTAGTTGATGACCGCACATCTTTTTTGTCTGCTGAGGAAAAGATGTCCCGTTGTCAATGTAGATCTGATCTCTTGGAACGAGTTGAACTGATTGTTGACGATGCTGTCCTGTTCTCAAGAGTTCTCAGTTGAAAGAGGAAACCCCTCTGCTACGAGCCAACTTTTTTTTCCCGCTCTTCTCTCGTCCGACGATAGTGGTGGTTGGGCGATAAATATCTCTAGAACGATGAAGTGTCGGTCCTGGACAATGCTGGGGATGGTATCGATGAAGTAGACAGCGACGAATAAGCAATGGATGGGAAGCTGCCTGGTTCTGTGGATGGATGGATTGACGATAGGCTCCGCCAGCAATCCATACGCACCATGTTGGAATATTTTTTAGAGGAAGAAACAAACCCTTCTGCGCCCTGGCTCAAATCAAATACCTGCTGTTTACGGAAAATTGGAAGGGTCGGAAGAAAATTTGGTGCAAATATAACGCTGGATTCAGGCAAACCCCCCTGTCAGACGCTGAAGATAGGAGTCAGCCCTACGTACTTTTAGGCCTGTTTTCGAGGCGGCCGGCGACGCACGATAATTCAATGTACCCCTCTCTACACTGAAGCCAACTGTGAACTAGGAATGAGCGAGAAAAATTGGCACGTGGTGTTGCGTAGGTCACTGGCAGCGCGGCACGCTTGACACAGACTAAACCCCTGCGATGACCAGTACTCGACTCCAAAGATATACAGTAGCGTAATCGGCATGATCATCGCCGAGAGCATAAAAAGCTTCGCTCACCGTCATGCTTACAACTTTTGGATCGCTATGGTTTAGAGTCACGTTCAGCCTTGGATGGCATACTAGAGAAACGACAAACTACATTATAGTGAACTCTATACACAGTGACTCTGCAAGATATCCGATCATGGATCTGTCGCTTTCTCGACGGTATCTTCAATACTGGGTTTTCCTTTATCCTGTATAATATCATTGAAGAGTATAATTGGCCTGACGAGCTTCAGCCTCATGTCGATGTTATCCAACATCCTCATCAACTTTGAAATGAATATTGAATATGAAAAATATATGCAGAGGATCAAAAACGCCTTTAGGCTTTCCTCACGCGTCTCTGCCATGTTTGTTTCTCTTTTCGTCATGCCAAAGACCATTAAACAAGGTACCTACTCTTATAAACAATAATCTCTTAGAATGCGATGAAAGGTTTGTAGAAGAGCGAGGTTGAAGAGCCAATAACAAACATAAAGAGAAAGGACAACTCATTGAATGATGCAGCAAGATAGGCTATACCCTTTGAAATACAGTAACAGTACGCACTTGAACAACTGAAAATCATTGATACTTTCCGTCACAATCCCCCTCCATTTCCATAATTTATAATCTTCCCATGATATGAAAAATGTCAGGATGAGGAAGTAGGTGTCAGCACATTAGGTAGATAACTCGTAACGCATGCCTCGAAAGTATTGACGCTATCACCTTGTGACAACTGATAATAGCCTAGAGATCAATACCGCCAGTTTCAACCCACTCCAGCCCCCATTATCTGCGACCTTTTGACTCCACAACCACTTCACAGTGCGCTGGTTGCTGTCCAGAAGATGTGGTATTCGTACATCGACCGCACCTTCCCTCTCAGTGTAAGCCTTTTCTTTCCTACTACCACCATAGAGTGATGATTTCTAACATGGACACTCACTACTAGCATGGTTTTTCTACTGTAGACCGTAACCGCCCTTGGTCGAATAAAGTAACAGAAGCCTTTG
>JAAAIY010000091.1:22383-107049 GCA_016098105.1 Actinomortierella wolfii | reverse complement strand
ACCTAAGGTGCGATCGGCGATCAATAACGAGTGGAACCCACGCGACTGCGATCCGATGGTGGAGTTGCTAGAGGCATGGGCACCGCCAATCCTGCCCATGTTCATCCAAGACAATGTAGTGACCCAGTTGATCATGCCTAAGCTGCGACAGGAGGTGGCCAAGTGGAGTCCGCGCGATCCGCTCTTGATCCACACATGGATCCACCCATGGCTGCCCGTGTTGGGCGAGGCGCGGATGGAACAAGAACTGTTTGGCGATATCCGACGCAAGTTTGCATCGGGTCTGGCGTCATGGCATGTTCTCGACCCAAGTGCCCTGCAGGCGCTGGAGCCCTGGCGGTCCGTGTGGGATCCAACTGATATGGAGCTCCTTCTGCTCAAGTCAGTACTGCCAAAGCTGGTAGAGGGCTTCCAGGCATTCGAGATCAATCCACGAGACCAAAAAGTGGATCTGTTGCGAGCTGTCTTACCATGGCACACGTTTTTCACTGGAACAACGTTCAGTGCATTGTTGCAGAACGAGTTTTTCCCAAAGTGGCATCATGTGTTGTATTTATGGCTGACTCACCCTTCGACGACGGACCTCGATCAAGTCTCACAATGGTACCAGTGGTGGAAGGCTCTGTTCCCGCCTGCAGTTTTGCAGGAAACAGGTGTGACAGCTGGCTTTCGGAAGGGATTGGATATGATCAACCAATTTATGGCAGGACTCAAAGTCATGCCCCCAGCAGAGCCTACCAGGATCAGTTATGGTCCTTCAGCGGCAGGAGCATCAGCCAAGTCGACCTCCAGGAGCCAGCCTGCTCAAAAGGATGCATTGGGGCGGCTACAGACCAACAAGCATCTGGCGTCGACCATTTCGTTCAAGGATCTGGTGCAGGACTATGCGACTCAAAACTCTTTGTTATTGGTCCTGACATCCAAGCTGCACGAAGGGACAGGACGGCCGTTGTACCGATTGGGTGGCAACTCTACAGGCACAAGCGGAGGTGTTCTCGTACATCTGACGGACGATGTGGCGTTTGTACAGTCGGACGAAGCTGGTGGCGCTTGGATGCCAATTGCGCTCGAGGACCTCATGGTTCTCGCAGGCGGCAAAGGAAAAGCTGCAGCCGCAGGCATGCGGTGAACCCAGAGAGAATGATGATTATATAATAAAATTGCTGTAGTCCTTTTTCTCTCTCTTTCTCATTCATATTCTCTCTTCCTTTTATTTTTCTTTCTTCTCTAATACTGTCACTGTCTGATGCTGGGTGCATATACACATCTCTCTTATTGCTGTGGAGATCGGAGATTCTGATGGTACCTTAAACAGCCATTTTTGGATTTGGTGGCCACAAGATTGTTTGATCAAAGCACAGCACAAGCCACAGAAAAAAAAGTGACAACCTACTCAAGGTTCTCTTCTTTTCTCAGGGCTGTTTTGTCCATTGTCGACTCGATTGCATTCACAACTTCATTCGCAACCAAAAGACATCTCTCATGGTGGACAAGAAGAACAAGAAGAAGGGTGGCGCTGGAGGCAAGCCTGCAGTGGCCCCTGTTACAGATCCCCGTTTCGCACATGTCCACCGAGACCCTCGCTTCCGGAGACCCCAGACCAAGGAGTCCAAGGTTGCCATTGATAGTCGCTTCTCTTCCATGCTCAAGAGCAAGGAGTTTTCAAGCGCACGTATGTATTTTCTCTCTCTTATTCTCTGCCCGCTTATCCCTTTGTTTTTATTTCCATGTCTTTTTTGTCGTTTGCTACGTAACTTTGATTCGCTCACACCTGCTACATTTTGATTTACCTGATCCATCAACAATCATTTAGCCAAGGTGGACAAGTACGGTCGCAAGCTCAAGAGCAATGCCAGTGACGCTCAGATGAAGCGTTTCTACGAGCTGCAAAAGGGCGGTGCTAGCGACGATGAGGATGAGGATGAGAGTTCCACCAGCGATGATGATGATGATGATGAAGAGGACAAGGAAGAGGAGGAAGAAGAAGAAAAATCAGAGGCTTCGGAGGCTGAGTCAGATGAGGAGGAGGATGACGAAGAAAACGTTTACGACCCTATGCGTGGTATGGGCACACTCGCTGGCGACTCTTCAGACGAGTCGGACTCGGACATGGATGAGGATGCTATGGCCAAGCTTGATGCGGAGGCTGAGGAAGAAGACGAAGAAGAGGCCGAGGACATTCCTCGAGGCGAAGAAACTCATCGCTTTGCCTGCGTCAACATGGACTGGGATCACATCAAGGTAAGACGACCTCAAGGATGTTGCCATGAAATTCAAAAAATTCATGTGGAGTATTTTCCTCTCTTTCCCTATCTACCCACTTGAGAGATGGAAAAATCTCTACCATTATGAAGAAAGCGACAAATTATTAATCCTTTAATTTTATCCCTCCCTTATCCCTCCTTCCTCCTCCCATTCCAGGCTGTGGATCTGTTCAAGGTGTTCTCAGGATTCAAGCCTGAGCGTGGCGCCATTCGATCTGTCAAGATCTACCCATCCGAGTTTGGCAAGGAGCGTATTGAGCGCGAGGAGCGTGAAGGCCCACCTCCAGAGATCTTCAAGAAGCCAACCAAGGACGATTCGGACGATGATGAGGAAGTGACCAAGGAGAAGCTCATCCAGGAACAAACGGACGAAGGCAAGGAGGAGTTTGATGCGGATGCCCTGCGCAAGTATCAACTGGAGCGTCTCAAGTATTACTATGCTGTGGTCGACACTGACAGCGTGGCGACGGCCAAGGCAATCTGTGAAGCCTGCGACGGCGCCGAGTATGAGAGCAGCGCCAACTTCTTTGACTTGCGTTATATCCCCGATGGCATGGAGTTTGACGACACTCCCAAGGACGAATGCTACCATGCCCCCGAGCAGTACAAGCCAAACGACTTTACCACCCAGGTCTTCCAACACTCGAATGTCAAACTGACGTGGGATGAGGACGATGCAGACCGGATTCGTGTCACCCGCCACAAGTTCTCCAAGCAGGATCTCGAGGACATGGACTTTAAGGCTTATCTGGCATCGTCTGATGAAGAAGATTCGGATGAAGAGGAGGATATCGAGGCCACACGCCGCAAGTACCGAGCTCTGCTGGCAGCTAGCAATAACAACGATTCGGATGACGAGGATGAGGATGGCGACGGTAAGCGTGATAAGGACCAAGAAATGGAGATTACGTTTGCTCCAGGTCTGAGCGAGGCTGCATCGCGGTTACTGGAGGAGAAAAAGGAGCGTGAGGCAGCAGAGCGCCAGGCTAGAGGCGAAGAAACATCCATCGAGGCTTACAAGCGTAAGGAGAAGGAGCGCAAGAAGCGTCGTAAGGAGGCCCGGAAGGCCCGCTTGTCTGGCAAGGAGAGTGGTGACGGCAGCGCTGGAGAAGATGAAGAAATGGCTGGTGGCGATCTGTTCTCGAGCGATGAAGATGAGCGTCTGATGAACGACGCATACTTTGCTGAGGAGTTTGCCGGTGGCGATATGATGATGCCAGGCAAGAAGAACAATAAGGATGGCAAGCATGAGAGCAAGAACAAGAAGAACAAGAAGAAGAAGACCAAGGAGGAGCGTCTGGAGGAGCAGCGCCGCAAGGCAGAGCTCGAGTTGTTGATGGAGGATAACCGCGAGTCGAACCAGCACTTTAACATGAAGGAGATCATGAAGGCGGAGAAGAAGAAGAAGAAGAAGAACAAGAAGCAGAAGGGTGGAAAGGAAGGCGAGGATCTGCAGGACGACTTTAAGATTGATGTCAATGATCCTCGTTTCGCAGCCTTGCACGAATCGCACGAGTTTGCTCTGGATCCTACCAACCCACAGTTCAAGAAGACAAAGGCTATGACGGAGCTTATCAAGGAGCGCCAGAAGCGGTCGAGCAAGCTGCAGGAGGAGACAGCAAACAACCTCAAGAAGAAGCAACAGCAGAAGCAACAGCAACAGCAGCAACAACAACAAAAGAACAAGAATAGCAATAATAGCAACAAGAAACCCGCCACACAAGGTCCTTTCCAGGACCCATCTCTATCGCTCCTGGTGGACACCGTCAAGCGGAAGAGCGCCATGGCGACCGACAGCACGCGTGATGGAAAGCGTGCTAAAACAAAGTAGAGCTAAACTGTATGATACATTAAAGTGGAAAAAAGGAACTCTACTTGTTTCCTCACGTGTTTATATTGTGGAGAATAGTAAAATGTCCAGTTGTTGAGATTGTAGCATTATTGATATAATGAAAAGTAAAAGCAAAGATGGCTTTTCCCCCCCTGCTATCCACAAGGATCTGCATTGGAAACACCAGCAGTATTTTAGCACGAGTCTAGTCCATGCAAGTAACAATGGTACACCTGAGAAGGCCATGCTTTTTTTTATTTTCAAGCATTCTAGACCACTAGAAAGGGCCTTTGCTACATTGATCGAGATCTGGCAAAGCGAGATGGATGGTGAAGAAGCGAAAAATGGCAACTTGTATTGAAGACCAAGGGAGAGGGATAGACCAATTGATTCTGCAGGAAGTGGAGATGCAAGGCGCAGCGTGGCAAGATCTCTACATGACTGCGAAAATCGGTTTGATACACATGTTTTGGCAGTGTGTCATTGAACCTGATCAATGCTATAGCAAGGTAGTGAAGAGGGAGGAAAAGCGTTCCAGTGTAGTGAAAACAGATTCCTATCAAACAAGGAAAGTCATGGAGGTGTGTATGTGTATGGATGTGTTTGTGTATGAAGGGGCAGAGAAAAACAATGTTAAACACGTTTACATCGTTCTGTCCTTATCGTATATACTCAGTGGCCCGCCACATGAAAAAAGATTGGGCAATGGAAAAAGCGTGGAAACCCGAGTTGCAGAACGTTGCTCACACATCAACCCTCGAATCCAGTAAACACGCGTATCGCCACTTTTTAATGCACCCTGATCATGACAACACAACCCTATCAATTCGTGTTCCACGGGCCAAAGTAAACCTTAAATGCTTTTCTCCGGCGCAAGGTATTTTTCGTGTTCACTATTCCTCAATTGGTTAACAAAGTGCGGGGTAAGCCTTTCCAAGTACGAGAATACACAGCGTTTTGTTATCCATTCAGTTTTTGGCGCAGAGAAGTGAATCAAAGTTGGACCTGGCGATCCACTCTTTCCTCTTGTGCATATCTGACAGACATCCCTTGTTCAGTTTGTTTAATCTACTCTTCAATCTGTTAGCCCTCCTTTCTTTGATTTTGTTTTATGGCGGTTATCTGGAGGCTGTTTTGATGTCTTGTCAACCCTAAACTCGTTAAACTCACGATCCTTCAAAAGCGACTCGAGATCCGTCTTTGTTGTGTGCATGTCAGCGATAGCGTTCCTTGCATGTCATACGGCTATAGACAGGTCTCCGCCTCCTTCTTTTCGACCAAGCCCTTAGTCGTATAAATACGGCAGCACTTTGGACAGAGTGCAACGTTGCTTGTTTCCTTAGCTTCAAAACGATCTTAATACTTCTTCCTTCCATCACTCATCCATTCTCCTCCTTGGTGGCTCCTCTTCCCCACCATCCCCCTTTTTTTCTTTGCTATTTCTCCATTTCCCCAATCTTCTGTTTGCATAATTATTTTTCCTCATAATCTCTTTTGATATTTCCTTAAGAATGGATGGCGTGTTAAGTCAAGGCCTTGGCTACGGCATTGGTATGTGATAGAGTTACATTGAAATGGCTCTCCTCAGTCATCCCTAACTTTCGGGGATCCCCTTTCCTTGGCAGTGTTTCTACGACTACTTCTCTGAGAAAGAGTATTAATTGTTTCTCGATCTCTTTAACATGCCTTTATTTTTTGTATTATAGTGCTCGGCTTCGGTCTGGTCTTTGCGGGTATTATGACCCTGATCACCATGGCGCAAAAGCGTTTCTTGGGCGAGAAGATGACTTCAGAAGAGTATCTGGCAGCAGGTCGAAGTGTCAAGCCAGGTCTGGTTGCGTCAGCTGTGGTCTCATCCTGGACATGGGCAGCCACGTTGCTTCAAAGTTCTTCTGTTGCTTATCGATATGGTATTTCGGGCCCCTTTTGGTATGCTTCCGGTGCCAGTGTTCAGGTAAAAGGAGCTCTTAGGTTTGAAAGTGGAATGTGACAAGGTTTATCAAAGTTGTACAAAAAAAGTAGGGTACTAAAACCTTTAAATCTCTTGCCATATTTTTTCAGGTCCTGCTCTTCTCAGTGATTGCTATTGAACTGAAGCGCAAATGCCCATCTGCACATACATTCCTGGAGCTCATCTCGGCGCGGTACGGCAAGAGGGCACACATTGTGTTCCTTGGATTTGGCTTGCTGACCAACATGATTGTATCGTGCATGCTACTGCTCGGAGGGTCAGCTGTCGTGTCCGCGCTAACGGGGATGAATGTGATTGCAGCCTGTTTCCTACTTCCCTTGGGCGTGATCCTTTACACACTCTTTGGTGGTCTCAAGGCGACATTCATTGCAGACTATACCCACACTGTTGTCATCATGATCATTGTTCTCATGTTCAGCTTCACAGCTTACTGCACCTCGGACTTGATCGGCAGTCCAGATAAAATGTTTGACCTTCTTCATGAAGCGGCCGTTCGCCACCCTGTCGTAGGAAACCAGGATGGCAGTTACCTCACCATGGCCAGTGAGAATGGCCTCATGTTCGGCGTCATCAACCTGGTCTCCAACTTCGGCACTGTGTTCCTGGACCAGACTTATTATCAGGTAATGAATATTCCTTGTTTTAAAAGGGTTCTTTTTGAGTTCGTTCTTTCTGGGCAGAATGAATTGGGATACAAAGTTACTGCCATTATGCCGGACAATGTCGACCCCCTCCTCCCCTTAGAACCCCTTTAAAAATGTTGGCTCGCTGAAAATAGTGCATCAACTGAATTTGTCTTTATTCTCTCTTTCTTTTTGGCATTCTCTCTCTTTTCTCTTTATCTTTGTATCAGCGCGCCATTGCCTCTGCTCCTCATTCAACAGTCAAGGCTTATCTGATTGGCGGTCTCTCCTGGTTTGCCATCCCCTTCACGCTTGCTACAACGCTCGGTATCTCTGCCATTGCATTGGAAAATAACCCAGTGTTTCCCTCTTATCCAAACCGTCTGGACCCACACGCCGTGTCGGCTGGTCTGGTTGCCCCGAATGCTGCTGTGGCGTTGTTGGGCTACGGAGGCGCCGTAGCCGTTCTGCTTCTGGTGTTTATGGCCGTTACATCGGCTTCGTCGGCTGAACTGATTGCCGTCTCGTCGATTGGCACATACGACATCTACCGAACATACATCAACCCTGCGGCGACCGGCAAGCAGCTGATCCGCATCTCCCACATCATCACAGGGGCGTTTGGTATCGGAATGGGTGCACTGGCTGTGGCCTTGGACGCGATCAACGTTGATCTTGGCTATTTGTACAACCTGACGGGCGTTCTGGTTTCGTCTGCTGTTGCACCCATTGTGTTCGCATTGATGTGGCGCAAACAGAACGTGGTCGCTGCATGCATTGCACCCGTCGGAGGACTGGTGATGTCGCTCACTGCATGGCTGCTGACGGCCAAGCTCAAGTATGGCGAGATCAACATGACAACAACTGCGTCCGATCATGCCTTTGTCGCAGGCAACGTTGCAGCCTTGCTCGGTGGCGCACTGACTTCGGCTGTCATTTCGCTTATCAAACCCGATAACTATGATTTCGCCAGTACCAGGGCCGTGACGATTGTCACCGATGATATTGGCGAAGATGGTGCCAGCACCGATGACGAGAAGCCGCAGGTGGGCCAGAGTGGCAGCCCTGCATCGTCAGCCGAGGACGTTTCGGAGAAGAAGGCCGCCCAAACAACCGTCGTCAATATCAAGCCATCCCCAGCCGCGGATGCTGCACATGCTGCCCAAGAAGATGCGTTGATGGCCAAGGCGGCGCGGTTTGCACGATGGAGTTCTGGCCTGATGACACTCATCTTGATTATTCTTTGGCCATTGCCAATGTTCTTCTCTGACTATGTGTTCTCGAAGGGCTTCTATAAAGGCTGGGTGATTATGAGTATTATCTGGGCCATCTGTTCGACTATGGCCGTCACCGTCTACCCGCTCTGGGAGTCGCGTGACGCCATCTTGACCGTTATCAAGAGTATCGGCAACCTGGTGGTTGGTGGTCGCCGACGGTCGTCCAATACTGTCTAGAGGAGAAACAGGTCTTGATAGTTGTCCGTTTTTTTTGTGCCGTAATATTTTTTGTACAGTCTAGCATAGTTTATTTACGAATGGCAGCCTACAAGTGAGAACCACTTAAACACTAATACAGGAACCATTTTGAAATGCATGAATGATGTTTGAGTTGTTGCTCGCCTATGCAACATTGTTCGGATGTGGGAGTGATGGGCTTGAGAGTATCTTTTCTCTCAGATTGATGGAAATAGACTACAAATAACGAGTGAATGTCATTCTACTGTGATTGGAACTAGACGTCCTGTTAAATTGGTGGGAAGGTTGGATGCGTTTATGATTACCTATCTCCTTTCATTTAACAGATAATATCGTGGAAAAGAATAAAAATGAAAAGAGTCGAATATCGTCTCTTCTGTCCCGTAACAAGAATAGATATTTTTGAGCAGATATATTTCGCTTCAGTGACCACTCAACTGAGAATAGCAACGCTTCCTTTTCATTTGAGATGCTTTCGTGATTCAAAGAATGGAGAAACAGTAGGATAGCAGTACTAGTGCCATAATAAAAACGCCTAAATTGATGCTATCCTCTTAAAGTCGATTGTTCTCTTTAGTAGGCGACAATAACATCAGCGAACCCATGACCACGCGCAATAACCTCACAACACAATACATCATGATATTGTCAATCGAATCATCATGTAGCATTGAGGATATGGCGTTCCACCGTCTGGATGTATCCTTTTAGGACACGACCAGACGTACATGATTTGACGTCTACATTTATGGTGCACGTTTGGCTACAAAAGCCTCAAGTCTATCTATCATATCGAGTATGCGCTTCTTTAAAATTGATTTGGAATGTCCTTGATTAGCGGCACGAGTAAACCATAGCATGGCAAGAGACCGATTCGCTGGCACACCTCGACCATCCTCGTACATCCTTCCAAGGGCATACTGCGCTTCCGCCAAGTCACGTTCAGCCGCCTTTGTAAACCACTTGATGGCTTCGGCATCATTCTTTTCCAGTCCTTGGCCCTGAGAATACATGAGTCCAAGGTTGAGTTGTGCTCCTGAATGTCCTTGTTCGGCCGCCTTGGTGTACCACCTGTACGCTTCAACATCACTCTGCTTAACGCCCCTGCCATTAGAGTACATCACTCCAATGTTGAACTGTGAATTTATGTGGCCTAGGCTAGCTGCCTTGAGATACCATTTGGCCGCCTCTGTATCACTTTGCTTGACGCCCTGGCCATTTAAATACATCAGTCCCAGGTTGTACTGTGCATCTGCATGGTTTTGATTTGCCGCCTTGGTGTACCATTTCAAAGCCTCAGTATCACTCTGTTCTACCCCACGTCCATAATCGTACCATACTGCAAGGTGGAATTGTGCGTTGACTTGACCTTGCTCAGCTGCTTTGGTAAGCCATTTGACTGCCTCATCAACACTGCGTTCCACACCTTGGCCATGGATATACATTTGTGCAAGGTTAAACTGTGCTTTTGCATGTCCTTGCTCGGCGGCCTTGGTGTACCACTTCAATGCTTCAGTATCGCTCTGCTCTACGCCTCGGCCATGATCATACATAACTGCAAGATTGTATTGTGAGACTGCTTGACCTTGATTCGCTGCCTTGAGATACCATTTAGCCGCCTCTGTATCGTTTTGCTTTACGCCTTGGCCATTTGCATACATCAGTCCGAGGTTAAACTGTGCTTTTGCATGGTTTTGCTTTGCCGCCTTGGTGTACCACTTAAGAGCCTCAGTATCGCTCTGCTTCACACCGGTTCCATTGTCGTACTTCACAGCAAGGTTATACTGTGCAATGGCTACTCCTTGTTTGGCTGCCTTGATATACCATTTAGCTGCCTCCTCCTCGTTCGGTTCAATACCTTGACCAGTTTCATACATCAACCCAAGGTTGAACTGCGCTTTTGCAAGCCCTTGATTGGCTGCCTTGGTGTACCATTCCATCGCGTCACGATCGCTCTGCTGAACTCCTAGACCCTTATCATACATAATACCCAAGTTGTACTGTGCACTCAAATTGCCTTGATTAGCTGCCTTGGCAAACCATTTGAAGGCCTCGTGGTAATCTCGGTTGACACCTTGGCCCTCGATATACAACTCGGCTACAATCTCCTGCGCCAAAGCAACACCCTCTTTGGCAACTTGCAGGCACAAATTGAATCCCGTGGACGATCCTATCCCTGTGATGAGGCCACTGCCTTGACATAGCCCTGCTATCCATAGCTTGAAGAAGCTGCTAATCCCATAGCCTGTGCCAGTGTCCGGGTCAGTGATATTGCTGGTAGCTGTTTGACTCATGGGGATGAGCGGGGTTGTGGATAGACTAACCGCCGTATCTACATCAGCTTCATTGCCTTCTGATTGTTGGCTGTTGCTTGTATTGGTGGACAACAGAGAAGAGGGCGGCAATTCGATAATACGACTTTCACGTTTGTTCTTGGTGTTGTCAATATCACTCGCCATGGATTGCTGTGGACCAGAGTCGCTCGAGTTGTGTGAAGACGGAGTACTTGAATCGATACCCGAGCGATTTGACGCATTATCTGTTGAAGCCTGCTTACGAAGTGATGACATGTTATCCATGTCTCCCGTCGATTTTTCGCTGACAACTACTTCATCCACGCATTCATCGCTTGCAGACGGCGAAGTGACCGACAGGTCATCAAACGTGAGCTCAATGTTGGTGGTTGTGGTTGGTTCTTCAAGAGAGCTGTCTATAACAGTATCGACCTTCCCTTCTTCTCCTTGGACAAACTCGCTCGCTTCTGGTCGTTTACAAGGATCTTGATGCCAACATCGCTCCACCCAGGCTCGATAGTCTGCTGGTGTATCTTCTGGAAGCACTTCTCGTGCTCCTTCCTTGACAAGTGAAATGATAACCGAATGGTCGAGATGATCTTTGAATGGGATAGTGCAGTTGGCAGCCATCTCCCACATCACCATCCCAAACGAGTACATGTCCGACTTGGTCGAGTACTTTGGTTTACGAGCAAAGATCTCAGGAGCTGTCCATCGGATGGTTCCCTTGTACGTAGCGGTCGACTTGGTGACACTGGTGGTTTTGATGGTTGCACAACCAAAATCACAGAGCTTGACCTCCATTGAGTGGGAGAGAAGAACATTTTCGCTTTTGAGGTCGTGGTGTAACACCCCCTTTGAGTGGATGTAGGCGAGGCCGAGCGATATCTCGCGAGCGAAGCGTTCTCTTGTCGACCAATCCTGGATACCATTTCGGATCGCCAATGAAAGACTCCCTCCTTCGGCCAGGTCGGTGAGCACCACGAGGTGGCCATCATAGAGGGTGGTATCATAGAATTGGATGATGTGTCGGTAGGTCAGACTTCTGAGGGTGTCAATCTCTCTCTGGATGGCGAGCTGGGCGGCTTCGGTCGAAGTAACATGAAACTTCTTTGCAGCTACAGAGAACACTCCCCACTGGCCCTTGTAGACGGTTCCATAAGCACCAGCACCGAGTTTTGCACTGAGTACTAGAGTTGACTGAATTGGAGGCATTAGTATTTAGGGTGGAGGGTGGAAGGTACCATTGCTTATCGGAAATAAAGCAAGTCATAGAAACGTACCATGGTATGAGCATATGTGAGTGAAAGTTTACAATGAGAATCTCAATTTAGAGTCAGGAATGAGTGATTCAAGATGATGTAGATTAAGATGGAGGATTATTATTCACAAACAAGAAATGATTCTTCCCCTCGGTCTATGCATTTTGACAGGAGTATGCAAACAAAGAACCCATGCAATATTTGGTTAGATCCCCTCACCTTCCTCGCATTCTTAATTAAACTTCCCAATATCTCGGTCGCTTTACCCATGAAAAAAGGGAGAAGGTGGGTCCAATGGCACGGCTTTATTTTACACAGAGGCATGCGCATGGTCGACTGCTGCTCTATGCAAGAGAGTCTCTATGATTCGCTGAAATAGAAAAATGAGTTCCTGGAAGTAGCGATTCCAATGGCACAATAGTTAAAATTGGTTACCCGAGATTTCGGGACTGACTTCGGTTAACTTGTTCAACCTGGTTAACCTGCGTGCTAGTGCATGACAGAGTGAAGAAAGTTTAAAGAAAAGGATACTCTATAAGCAAGTGGGTAGGTGTTGAGTAATATAGTAGGTGTGTCCTTAGTTTGGATCCATCCACGACTTTTTGGTTCTCCTCTGTCCTTGCGCGAAGTCGTCGCCTTTCTTATTTCCACTCACCCCAGCTCCTCTTGTATAGTACTGCACGTGATGAGATGTGGCAGTACTACCTCTAAGCACCAGCACTAAGACGGGAGTTAAGGTGGGGGCTCAAACAGCCCGTTTCGATAAGTGTGTAAGATCACTGAAGAGCACCAAACGGATCTCTCCTCTAAAGGCCACATCGTGACAAACGAGACGTCAGCTGGTGCCTTAGAAGAGCTTGAGCTGATATAATTTCTTCCAAATAGTTGGACGCAAAGGATCCAAGTTGTTTTGTACAGTGTCATTCCCTTGATCTGCAGACTTGCAAAATCATGATGTTGCCTCAAAATAGTCTTATTCGACTCCATCACCATTCTTATACATCACACTGGGGCTGTTTTGTGCATTGACATTCCCTTGATCTGCTGCCTTGCGAAACCACGATATTGCTTCGACATAGTCATGTTGGACTCCATCGCCATTGTGGTGCATCACACCAAGTCGAAATTGTGCTCTTGGTTCTCCTACTTCCACTGCTTGACGTATCCAGTACTCTGCTGCAGAGTGATTGATGACAGTCCTACGGCCATCAAAAAAGTGCATTCCTGCCTTGTACTGTGCTTCAGTACATCCTTGAGCTGCCGCTTGAAGGTAATACTTTAATGCCTCTTCTTCGTTGTGATGGACTCCTGTATCCTTTTCATACATCGCTGCCAATTTCATCTGTGATATGACATCGCCTGAAGTGGCCCGTGCTAAAAGTATTGGAATGTCCTCTGAAGACTGGTCAGGCCACATATTTCCCATCTCAGTACTTTGATGCCATGGCGTCGATTAATCCATTCATGAGTTTGTTGTCAAATAAATAGCTTCTGTGTCTGCTTGCATCCCATGCACCTGGTCATCATCCCTGTTAACCATCGCAGTTGCCTCTGGTCGTTTCTCTGGATCATGTTCCCAGCACTGCTCTACCCACTTGCGGTAATCAGCTGGTGCATCGTCAGGAAGTATCTCACGCTCACCGCTCTTGACAATTGCCATCATAGCATAAGGATCGTGTTGATTCTGGAAGAGCATCGTACAATTAGCAGCCATCTCCCACATCAGCATACCAAATGCATACATATCTGACCTGGTAGAGTAGTTTGGACGCGCCGTGAAGAGCTCTGGTGCCATCCACCGAAATGTACCTACAGGCGACCCTGTTGAAATGGACGCCAACTGAGTTTTGATTGTATTGTTACTTTTTCAATACATTGAAATATTTAAGACAGTTTGGACATGCCTTCAAGCACAGTGGGAAACAATAGTTTTGAGTGGCTATACTGTACTTAACGTTAGTGATCACTCATTGTAAGGAGTCGACACCTCCTCTCCATGTTTGAATACTTTTATAACTCAACAGTGGCAGAAAAGCAGTAAAACAGTAGTATTGGTGCCATTAGCAAAATATCTAATTAGATGCTGTCATACTGAGTATACGCTTCCTTGTTATTGCCATAGAATGTCCTTGAGCAGCAGCGCGTGTGTACCAAATAGAGGCTAGAGACTCATTTGCTGGTACACCTCGACCATCTTCGTACATCCTTCCAAGGGCATACTGTGCTTCCAGCAAGTTTTGTTCAGCCGCCTTTTGGAACCACTTGAGTGCTTCGGTGTCATTCTGTTCCAATCCATGACCGCGAGAATACATGAGTCCAAGGCTGTACTGTGCTCCTGAATGTCCCTGTTCGGCCGCCCTGGTGTACCATTTGTATGCTTCAACATCACTCTGTTTCACACCCTGGCCATGATCGTACATCACTCCAATGTTGTACTGTGATTTCACATGGCCCTGGCTGGCCGCCTTGAGATACCATTTGGCCGCTTCTGTATCGCTTTGTTTCACGCCTTGGCCATTTAAATACATCAGTCCCAGGTTGTACTGTGCATCTGCATGGTTTTGATTTGCCGCCTTGATGTACCATTTCAAAGCCTCAGTATCACTCTGTTCTACCCCACGTCCGTTATCGTATAATACAGCAAGGTAATACTGTGCGTTGACCTGATCCTGATTGGCTGCTTTAGTATACCATTTGACTGCCTCATCAACATTGCGTTCCACACCTTGGCCATGGGTGTACATCTGTGCAAGGTTAAACTGCGCTTTTGCATATCCTTGCTCGGCGGCCTTGGTGTACCACTTCAATGCTTCAGTATCGCTCTGCTTCACGCCTTGGCCATGATCGTACATTACTGCAAGATTGTATTGTGAGGTCACTTGACCTTGATTGGCCGCCCTGAGATACCATTTAGCCGCCTCTGTATCGCTTTGCTTTACGCCTTTGCCATCTGAATACATCAGCCCGAGGTAGTGCTGTGCATCTGCATGGTTTTGATTTGCGGCCTTGGTGTACCACTTAAGAGCCTCAGTATCACTTTGATCCACCCCGCGTCCATTATTGTACAAAACTGCAAGCTTGTACTGTGCTCCGGCTTGACCTTGGTCGGCTGCCTTGGTATACCATTTAGCTGCCTCTACCTCGTTTCGTTCAACACTTTGACCAGATTCGTACATCAATCCAAGATTGAACTGTGCTTTTGCATGCCCTTGATTGGCGGCCTTGGTGTACCATTCTATCGCATCGTGGTTACTCTGTTGAACGCCTTGACCACGTTCGTACAATTGGCCCAAGTTGAACTGTGCACTCAAATATCCTTGATTGGCCGCCTTGGTACACCATTTGAAGGCCTCGTAGTAATTTTGTTGGACACCATGACCGGTTATGTATAGCTCGGCTACATGCTCCTGCGCGAAAGCAACACCTTCTTTGGCAAGTTGTTGGTACAGATCAAATGCCTTGGACGCTCCTATCCCTATAACAAGGCCACTGCTTTGACATAACCCTGCCATCCATAGTTTGAAATAGCGACTGATCCAAGAGCTTGTGCCAGTGTCAGAGTCATTGGTAACATTATTGGTTGTTTGACTCTTGGAGGGGACAGTGGTTGGTGATAGACTGGCCGCCGTATCTACATCAGTTCTATAATCTTCAGTGTTGCCTGTCTTGGTGGGCAGCGGAGGAGAGAAAGGCGATGCGCCACTATCAGACATCATGTGGGTGGCAACAGTATAACTGTTTCGCTTGTTTTTGGTGTTGTCAACATCTCTCGCCATGGATTGCTGTGAACCAGACGCGTTGTTATTGTGAGAAATCTGAGTGCTTGAATTGATACCCGAGTGATTCGACGAATCATTTGTTGAAGCTAGCGTATTATGTGATGACATGCTATTCGTGTCTCCTTTCAATCTTTCTCTGGCTGCTACCTCACCCACATGTTCTTCGCTTGCGAACGGCGGAGCAATTGACTGTTCATCAATAGTGAACTCGACGAAGCTGATAGTAATTGGATCCATATTAAAGCTGTTTGTCGCAATTTCAACCGTCTCTTCATTTCCCTGGACATACTCTTTCGCTTCTGGACGTTTGGAAGGATCTTGAAGCCAACATCGTTCGACCCAGGCTCGATAATTTGCTGGTGTATTTTCTGGGAGTTTTTCTCGCGCTCCTTTCTTGACAAGTGACATAATAACTGAATAGTCGTGATGACCCTTGAATGGGATAGTAGAGTTGGCGGCCATTTCCCACATCACCATCCCAAACGAATACATGTCCGATTTATCGGAGTAGTTTGGCTTGTCTTCAAAGATCTCCGGAGCTATCCATCGGATGGTTCCTTTGAGTGTGGTAGCTGAACGTGTGGCGCTCGTTGTCTTTAAGGTAACACAACCAAAATCACAGAGCTTGACCTCCATCGAGCGTGTGAGAAGCACATTCTCGCTCTTGAGATCGCGGTGTATCACACCTTTCGAGTGGATGTAGGTGAGGCCGAGCGATATCTCGCGAGCGAACTGTTCTTTTGTCGACCAATCCTTGATACCACTCTGGATCGCCGAAGCGAGACTCCCTCCTTCGGCCAGGTCGGTCAGCATCATAAGATGGTCATCATGTTCTATAGTGCCATAGAACTGAATGATGTGTCGAAAGGTTAGACTCTTGAGAGTCTCAATTTCTTTCCGGATGGCATGCTTGTCTGCTTCGCTCGAAGAAACATGAAACTTCTTCGCAGCTACAGGGAGCACTCCCCAAAGGCCCTTGTAGACGGTTCCATAAGCACCTGTACCGAGCGGTTTTGTACTAAGTCGTAAACCTGACTGTATTAGAGGTATTAGTACCCAAGGTTGAAGAAGGAAGGTGCCGCTAATTTATTGGGGATAAAGCGAGACACGGATACTCACCATGACATGAACATGTGTGATTGGAAGTTGCAATGAGAATCTCAATCTAAGGTCCGAAATGACAAGATGGAGATGTGGATTTAGATGGAAGATTATAAGACACAAGATTCTTCCCTCGGATCATGCATATTGAGAGGACACGCATAACATCGACATCCTGCAATATTGGATCAGATCCCTTTCCTTCTCCCCTTCTTTACACTCTCAATAGACTTCCAATAGATTTCACTCGAGTAATTTCTCGAGCAACTACGACTGTTGCGTTGTGCGAGGGTGTTTTCATGAGTCGTTGAAATGGTAAATGTGTCTCTGAAATGGTAGACGCTCCCTTGGATCTGGAGACGCTGTGCCGCGGCTCCAAGAATCCCTGTAGATGTTGTCATTTTCATGCCAGATATGCATTCCAACTCAGCAGGACGCAAGGATGATTCTGTCTTAGCATATTCTATTCACCTTAATACTCTTACGACTTTTCGCTCTCGCGAAAAATCCTGTTTCTGTAATATGAAACTTGTTTGTGTGTGCAGCTTCTCTGACAACAATGGTAGAGAAGTCCAGGGCGTTTGAGTGGTGGCATAGAAGTGGTCGGTAAACAACATACAATAGAGCAACTCGTTAAACTTCGAAAAGTGTCTAGAATCAAGCAAGTAGAGCCGAGTGAGTCACCCTTTGTTAGGCTCAAGATTGGTTTTATTCAAGTGTAGCCCTTCCCTCAGATTACCTTGATTTGACTACCCTCGTTTTCATACCATTATACAGAGTCCCATGTTTTCAGAGGTATGGATATGCACAGAAGAATAAATCCATGAGATTGGGATAAAACGAAAGTCTATCGGGACGAAGGTACGAAGAATAGATGATGGGCACTACTCATGAACATTTAGCTAATACTTGTTGATAACAACGACTGGGAAAAAAACACAGTTGCTCTCCTACTTCAATTGAACTTTGTGTCCACAGAATAAAAGGGAAAATATTCTTCTTTTCCATCTTCTTTCTCTTTCTTTCCCCTACATCCTTTTTGAACACCTCCAACTTTTCTCTTCAGTGACAATTCCCCTCAATTTCTTCCCATCACTATTTCTAATGAGCTCTAGCTTCTGTACCAGCCCTGAGGGATGGGTAAGTAGCTTTCGTACCATCACACTTCTCCTGCTACATACTCAGCAACAACGCTGCTAAATATTCTCTTGCACCACCACATCCCCCATCACCCTACCTCATATTCACAGGGTCCTACAAGCAACCGTCGAGTGGATATCACTCTCTGTTTTTCAGACAGGTACTCACTATAGCCTTATTGAACATAATTCACTGTACTGGTGTGATAGAGGCGGCGGGGATGAGTGTGTTTAGATAGATGATGGTTTTGATAGACTTTTAAAAGAAACAGTAAAGCACATAAAAACACCATCATGGTCTTGAAGGGTGAGATACCCTTGCAGACCTAATGTCTTTATATAGTTTGTTAAACCTCGAGAATGGGTCGAGGTTCTTACTGCATATTGCAATTGGCATGGGTTTTCGCATGCCTTTACCATTTGCTTTCCATGCGTTTAACCTCAGACTTCTCTGCTGCATGTGTACATGTGTTATCTATTCTATGAGAACACATTGCACTATTTGAACCCTGGACAATCGTTCCCTAAAAGGAGATTGAAGGGATTCGCCAGAGAGTTCTCGCCTCTAAATGTACCAGCACCTTGGTAAAGGGAGAGGAGTTGGGCCGCAGCACAGTTTTGCTTTCCATTTTCCAAATGGATAAAAATAATTGGGCATCTATTTAGTTATTTCAAGGGAAATGAAAGTGACGGGCCGGTGAAGAGATGAAGTTTTTGTATGAGGAGGAGGCTCAATTCATCCAAGCGTGTAGCTAGATAAGAAAGGAAACTCCTTTTTCCTATGGTGGTCAATACCACCTTGAAGCAACAATTTCGTTAATTTGTATACACATCAATTTATTTTTTTGTCACATCACAGCATCCTTGTCGGACTTCCCGCTATTCTGGCCATCACTCTGTTTAGTCTCCGACTATTCCATCTTGTCAAGAAGCGCAAAGCGCACGGGTTGGGAAGAACATGGGCTATCTATGGAACTACTCAAGTGCTGACATTTGCGTCTTGTGGTGCCATGCTAGCGAGAGCGGTGTCATTCTCACAGCAGAGTGAGGGCCACTCCACTTCGAGCATGTTCGCTACCGTAACCATGCTGTGTGCCTGGGTAAATGATTAGGGCAAAATCAACAAAAAATGATGACCAATCTAAACGAGAGCAAATATTTGTCGGTCGCAACTTTGAAGATTGACCAGATTCAATACTGCGACCGAAATTCTAACACTCTCATTCTAATCCATCTATCTAGCTACTTGCAATGGTGCTGAACCATGTTGAGACCAAGTTTGAGATCCGCTCGTCTTCCTACATTTTCGCGTACTATCTGATATCGATTGCTGGGACAGCCATCCAGGTGCGCAGCATGCTTGGGCTGAGTCAATCGCAAGAGGCGCAGTTCAAGTGTTACACGACTTTTCTTGGTCTGATCGCGGCATCATTCATCGTCGAAGCCTTGCCTAGGGGTAGAACAACGGTGCAAGCACAGAGCGGAGCTTCAGATTACGACAAAGCCAATCTTTTCTCGCGTATCTCGTTTCACTACTTTCAAAGAATTGTATCAAAGGCATACCAGCGCGATATCACACTTGAGGATATCGAAGGCATGGCTCCTGCAGAGCTGCACACTGCACACATCTACCCGCGTCTTGCTCGTGGTTGGGATGCTTACCTCGCTAAAACCAGTCATGCTAAACGTTCCTACGATAGAAAGCCATCGTTGTTATGGTTCTTGATCTCATCGTTTTTACTCCGATGGGTACAAGCGGTGCTGCTGCGTTATTTGCTGGTTGCACTGACATTTGTATCTCCACAGCTCTTGAGTCTGTTACTCACGTTTATTCAGTCATATAGCAACACAAACAAGGAACAGGAACCCCAGCCTCTAGAGCTTGGTATCATTCTGGCTTTTGGAATGTTTCTTGCATCAATGATGGTCGTGGTCATCCAATCCGCCTATGTGCTGCTAACAATCAACATGGGCTCCGAGATCCGCACTGGTTTGATCGCAATGATGTACCGCAAGTCGCTGCGCTTGACAGGCGAAGCCAAGCAGAAACTCGGGTCGGGCAAGATCACCAACCATATGTCGATCGATGCCGAGTGTTGGCCACGCAGTGCATCTGTCATAGGCATGGTCTCGTCATTGCCATTTGAGATTGGGCTAGCTATCTGGATGTGTATGTCTTGAATTTTTAGTTGTTGTGATTCCAAGGAGAGAGGAGGAAAAAAAAAGAGTAGAAAGTAGTAGTTTGCATGACTCACGATATCGTATATTTTTACACTTCTAAAACTCGCTAGTGCATCATCAGCTGGGCTGGTGTGTCTTTGTGGGCCTAGCAACCGTCATTGCTATGATTCCACTTCAAGGCTATCTGGCCAAACGGTATCAAGTGGCACACAAGCAAAAAATGGAAGTGACAGATACGCGCATCCGCGTGATGAACGAGATCCTATCCAACATCACGACGGTTAAACTCTATGGATGGGAAGAGCCTTTCCAGAATCGCATCCAGCACATTCGTGAGAGTGAAATCCAGGCTCTGAGAACGCTAGGCATCAATTTTTCATGCATGTCTATAATCTTCTCTGGTTTGTCTATGGTGGTCTCTCTCGTCACATTTGTTGTTTATGCTCTGGTCGGTGGACCCAATTTCACACGTGGTGACATGTCTCCACAGGTTGTATTTGTGTCAATCACATTATTTGGACTTTTGAGGTAAAAAAAAAATGAAAAAGGAAAAGAGGGAAAGTGTGAAATTTGGATAAATGGTGAATATTTACTTAATGACTGGTTTCTGGCTTGTATCGATAACACAACAAATAGTAACCCAATAACTACACTTGGCCAGATAATGAGTGAGTTGGTCGGGCTCCGAGTGTCTACCAAGCGCATTGAAGCATTTCTGCTGGCGGAAGAGATTGATACGAACAATGTCGAGCGCTTCAATTATCCCCAGATTCATGATCCTATGTTTGCAGTAATTGAGATCCGAGATGGCACCTTCGCATGGAATAGGGGGCACTCCAGTGAAGAATCGCTGACTAATAACAATATCAAGTCCAAGGACAATGCACAGCCTGCGCTAGCTGCCACTATTTCACAAGACCCTACGTCTCTCTCTGCCTCGGGGACTTCCAGTTGCTCACCCACCCTACAAGACATCCGTTTGTCTATTTTTATGGGCTCATTAACGGCTGTTGTAGGTCGCATTGGTATGGGCAAAAGTTCACTTCTCTCTGCTATCATCGGTGAAATGTGGAAACGAAAAGGCAGTGTCAAGGTCTTTGGTCACATAGCCTATGTTCCTCAGCAAGCTTGGATCATCAATGCCACCGTTCGTGATAACATTGTCTTTGGTAGACCTTTTGATCAGGAAAAGTATGATCGTATCATCTATGCTGCAGGTTTGCAGCCTGACTTGGAGATGCTTCCAGCTGGGGATCAGACCGAGATTGGTGAACGTGGTATCAACCTGTCTGGAGGTCAGAAACAACGAGTGTCGCTTGCACGTGCTGCTTACCAAGATGCCGATGTGTATTTGCTGGATGATCCATTGAGTGCAGTGGATGCTCATGTTGACCAGCATCTGTGGGAGAACTTGATTGGACCCAATGGCTTACTCAAGGACAAGACTCGCCTCTTGGTGACTCATGGTATCCACCATCTTGAGCAAGTGGATAGTATCGTGTTGATCAAGAATGGCAAGATTAGCGAGAATGGTAAATACGATGAACTCCTGACGCACGGCAAGGACTTTGCCCAGTTGATATTCGAATACTCGGTTCAACGCAGACATGCCGGAAGTGGTGACTCGAAGGGTGATCAACAAGATGAGTGCACGAAAGGTGAGATTGCCACTCATATAAGCGAGACCACCACGCCTGCCAACCCAACTCACAATTCTGGAGGGAGTACTACCGACGCCGCGGCTACACCTTCGAAGGATTCTAAACAAGAGAAGGCAGAGTCACCCGAGGTGGCAGCCAAGCTCGTCGAAAAGGAAAACCTACGACAGGACAGTGTGAAATGGAGCCTTTATGGAATTTATCTTAATGCAGCGTAAGTCCTTTAATTAGCCTGGACACGACAAATCCATTGTGAGATATTTATCCTCTGGAATTGACTCTTTGAACTCTGTTGTGTCTGAAACATAGTTCAATTCGTTATTCGCTGTTGGTAGTTGTTACACTACTGGTTTGTCAAGCCTTTCAAGTAGGAACAAATATCTGGCTCGAGTATTGGACAAGACACCCGGAGCGTTATTCTGTGGGCACATTCCTCGGTATCTATGCGGCCTTGATGGTGGCGTACCTGATTGCATATGTCGCGGCAGTCAGCACAATCAATCTGGTGGCGGCGATCCGAGCATCACGCGAGATGCATGGGCGGCTTTTGAGCAAACTGCTTCGGTTGCCAATGGCTTTCTTTGACACGACACCGACTGGGCGAGTCATGAATCGGTGCTCGTCCGACATGGCGTCAATCGACGAGGGAATTCCTTTTGCCTGGGTGGCATTGTCTGTCTTTTCCGCTTCAGTATTAGGTACGATGGTGGCCATCGCTCTATCGACGCCACTCTTCTTGGGCGTGGTTCCACCCATTGGTGCCTGTTACATTCTGTTGCATCGGTACTATGTTCGATGTGCTCGAGCTGTTAGGCGTATTCAGTCTATCACCAAGTCGCCGCTGTATAGCCATTTCAGTGAGACTTTACAAGGAGTGTCTACCATTCGAGCAATGGGGCTTGAAAATACGTTCGCCGAAAAGAACGACCACATGGCGGACACGTCAGCCAACGCGTTCTTTGCGTTTGCCATCTCGACCCGATGGCTGAATATTCGACTCCAGGCCTTAGCTTCGACGATCATCCTGGCGACGGCTCTTTTTGCTGTTATGGCCCGAGAGCAGCTCCATGCTGGCATGGTCGGATTGGCCCTGTCTTATGCATTGACAGTAACAACGGATTTGTCATGGGTTGTCAAATCTGCGTGCGATCTCCAGTAAGTCAATCTAGAATATATTTGGCTACAAAAGGGGTCCTCTTCTCTCTTGTAAGGAGATTTGGGGATTTCATCCATTTGTTGTGGTAGAGAGAGAGGGAGTGTGTGTTGGATGGCGCAAGTTGCGTTACTGAGCGTACAAAACAATGCATTTCCTCTCCCCCCTTGCCCTTGCCGCTTGGAACACAAACGTAACATTTTTTTACGTTGAAAGATCAATGCACTAAAACACAAACTGTAATTCTTGATCATTACGGTATATAGAAATCAAATGGTGGCAGTAGAACGGGTAGAAGAATACCAAAATCTAAATAGCGAGGCGCCATCAGAGATGGAGGGCGACAGAAACCTTCCAGAGAACTGGCCACAGCAAGGCCATATTATTTTCAAGAACTACTCAGCCCGATACCGTGAGGGCCTCAAGCCTGTGATTAAGCATCTATCTCTAGAGGTTCATCCAGGCGAAAAAATTGGCATTATCGGTAGAACAGGCGCCGGCAAGTCGTCACTGACGTTAGCTCTTTTCCGGATCATCGAGGCCGCTGACGGCCATTGGGATAAGGCTTCGCACAATAAGCCAAACACTCTCTCAGACAACGTGCCAATCCCTCTTAGCGAGCAACACCTTTTGGGACAGGATGGCGGCTCAATTTGGATAGACGGTGTTGATATCTCAACAGTAGGCTTGCGCTATCTTCGTCAGCACTTGGCTATCATTCCGCAGGACCCAACTCTGTTTGATGGCACTCTCCGCGAGAACCTCGATCCGTTCAGCGAGCTACAGGATGCCGCTCTGTGGGAAGCTCTCGAACGTGCCCATCTTCGTGACTACGTAGCTTCTTTGCCCGAGGGCCTCGACTTTACGGTCTCACAGAATGGTGATAACTTTTCAGTTGGACAGCGGTCATTGCTCTGTCTGGCGCGTGCATTACTGCGAAAGACCAAGATTCTGGTACTGGACGAGGCAACATCTTCGGTCGATATGCAGACGGATGAGTTGATCCAACAGACGATCCGCAAAGAGTTTAAGGATCGCACGATTCTGACGATTGCACATCGTATCAAGACCATTATGGATTCAGACAAGATTCTAGTCTTGGAGCAGGGGGAGGTACGAGAGTTTGACACACCAGCGTCGTTGCTCGAGAATAGGGCTTCTCTCTTTTGTCGTCTTGCCACGCAGGCGGGAGAGCTCTGAGACGATCTCCGTACATTTCAACATGTACATGAGGAGAGACAGAGAGAGCGGTGTTAGGTGGTCGATCTTTTACCCCAATTTTCAAGTAGTTAAGCCATGGAAATGCCCTTGTACCATGAAATACAAAGTGCCAAGAAACCTGACTAGAGTTTGCGGAGAAAAAAGTGCCATTTTGTTTACTAAAGTAGGGTAGGAAGCTGCTGTGATTTTTGGTGAGCATGCTGTAAACATGCCAAATATGGCCCGATTCCCTGTTTTTTTTGTAACTACCAGTAAAATTCCATTCATCAAACGAAGTTACGAGGGTCTAGAAAGCATTGGGAGTGTGGATCAAACTCTAAAACAACGAGACAACGAATCCGTTTCATATAAGAAGCATGGGATCGCGCCACTTTGCCCTTTTTTTGTTGCACCCAAGTCCTATTGCATACTCTTTCTTTTTCCCATCACTATCACCATCCTACCAACAAAGGAGTATTCTCTTCTTGATTGCAAATTCCTTTGGTCTACCCTTGCCAGTCACCATGAGTTCAGGATACTGTGGTGCAGGAGGATGGGTACGTGAGATTTGCAATCGGAGCCCATACCGAATACGATCTGATAAAAATGACACTCTCACTCATTGTTCCTTGTCTCTTTTGCGTAAATAGGGGCCAACAATTGATGCCTTGGCGGATGTCACCCTCTGTTTCTCCAATAGGTAAGAATATTTTGGACTCTCCGTTCTAAAATGGTCATCCCACGATGACGACTAGAAAATTTTCCAGAGAGGAAAAGTAAGAAAAGAGGTGGAAATTGATTTGCCAGTAACAGAAACCAGAAAACGAGAAGGGGAAGAGAGAGGGAGTTCTACTGCAAAAAAATTTACCCACAAAGCGATCGAGATGCAAAACTCAATGCACTGCAAACTTTGTTCCCAAGAAGATGGGATGGATGCTCTAATTTTTCTTCGGTACCGAAAACATTGTATCTCGACCAAAGATGGCAATCTATGGTTAGCTGTCCATTCATTTCCCTATCTGGCCTTGAAGCCTCCATCAGATCACTTCTGCCTCTAGTCCTGTCCAATACGTTCATCCATCCCCCCCCTTTTCGCGTCCTTGCCCCTTTCATGTCCAGCATATCCCGTCTCTCTTTTTGTTTATCACTTGTGGTCTTACCCAACCGTTGATGCTTCCTTTCTTGGTGTGCTTTCTTGTTATGGACTGCGTCTACACACACACCGCATGTTTGTGTTGCTTCATCCCCGTCTATCTTCTTCTCTTGGCAATGCTCTCTGTCTCAGACCACCTGTCACCCACGAGAAACCTTAAACCTCTGCCAACACCTACTTTACTGTTGTCCCATGACTATACCAAGGTGATACTCGGTACCTGCTCTAGTGACTGACGCTTACTTGTTTCTTTTTTCTCAAACTGGTGCCCCTTCCACTCCAGCATTCTACTGACCCTGCCAGCACTGCTAGCCATCGTTGCCTTTCCACTACGCCTACTCCATCTTATCAGAAATGAAAAGCCACACCAATTGGGCCGTACATGGATCATTTATGGTACAACACAACTCCTGACACTCGTCGGAATTGCTCTTTTGATCGCTCGCGCTGTTGTTTTGTCCCAACAGCCGGGTGGAGCAACTCCTGCAGACCTTTTGGCCATGTCAACCATGGCCGTAGCATGGGTAAGGATCCGTTTATCGTTGCATTTTGTTGTGTAATTCATATATTACCGATCACGTTGCACTAATCACAGTTCTGCGACTGGTACACATGCTATGACTTTTTTTCCGGTACCTATTCTAGTTCTTTGCTCTAGTACTCAACCACTTTGAAACCGCATACGACATTCGATCATCCGATTACATCTTTTTGTATTATCTGCTGACCATCATTGGCTGTGCCATCCAGGCTCGTTCAAGAAACCTACTGGACCAGCTGCACGAGACACAGTTCCAATTGTTTCTTGCCTTCTTGGCTGTCAACATGGCATCTTTCATCTTTGAGGCGTTCCCACGCGGTCATACTCGCGTCCAGCGCAGCAGTGGTGCTTCACAATATGATAAGGCGAATTGGTTCTCGCGTGTGAGCTTCCACTATCTGCAGGACATTGTGTCGCTCGGTTACAAACGCCCTCTGGTCCAGGACGACATTGTGAACCTGATGCCAAAGTGGCTCGCTTGCCAGTACAGCCACGATTACCTGTCCAAGCGTTGGGAAGTACATGTTGCAAAGTGTCGTGCCAAGGGTACAAAGCCATCCCTCTTGAGACTGATCTTGACTTCGTACGGTAGACATTGGGTGCCAATCTTCATCTGCCGATTCCTGGCATCAGGTCTACAGTATGCATCGCCCAAGCTGTTGAACAGCCTGCTAGACTTTATTCAGTCTTACCGGGACCCTGCATTGCCGCCCAAGCCTCTTGCGCTCGGAATTGTGCTTGCATTTGGCCTGTTTTTCTGTTCAATGGTGGTGACATTTATCCAGGCAGCATTCTTTGTCGTGTCGTGTGGTCTCGGACTGGAGGTGCGAACGGCGCTGATTGCAATGCTCTACCGCAAGTCGCTCGTGTTGTCGAGCGCTGCCAAGCAAAAGTCGACCATCGGTGAGATTACGAACCACATGTCGGTCGATGCTGAGCGATGGTCGCTGAACGTGTTTTTCATTCCACAGCTTGTCGGTGTGCCATTCGAGATTGCCATTGCTATCTGGATGCTTTACCAACAGATTGGTTGGTCCGTCTTCCTTGGCTTGGCTACGATTATTGCCGTGATCCCGATTCAGGGCTTCATGGCCAAGTACTACCAAAAGGCCAAGACCGAGAAGCTCGACGCCATGGATACTCGTTTGCGATTGATGAATGAGATTCTGGCCGGTATCAAGATTGTCAAGCTCTACGGATGGGAGGATTCGTTCCGTGACAAGATCCAGACCAGCCGTAACAGAGAGATTCGCGTGCTCCGCAAGCTCGGCACAGTGTTTTCCTTCATGTCCATCATGTTTGCTGCACTGCCCATGTTGATCAGTTTGGTGTCCTTTGCTGTCTATGCAACGATCGGTGGCCCTGGCTTCACACCCGGTAACATGTCACCCCAGGTCGTCTTTGTGTCCATCAGTTTGTTTGGTTTGCTCACCCGTCCCATCTCGATGATGAGCCATGCCCTCGCCGAAACCGTTGGTCTCAAAGTCGCCACGAACCGTATCAACAAGTTTTTGCTGGCGGAGGAAATTAACGAGGACGACGTTGACCATATCGAGGTGATTGACGACGATGAGAATGTCACAGACGGAGACAACCAAGGTACACCTCGCCGCCATCCATTAGTCGTCGAGATCCGCGATGGTGTCTTTGCCTGGGTCAAGGAACAACCGGACGTCGAGACTGAAAAGGAAAAGAAACAACGGCTCAAGACCGAGGCTCGCAAGCACAAGCAGGCTGTGAAGGAGGCTCTCAAAGCCGGCAAACCAGCTCCACCACCACCATCCTCGGAAGAAGAAAAGGAAATCGATCGCTCGCCTACTCTTAAGAACATTCAGCTGGCCGTCGAGGCCCATTCGTTGACTGCTATTGTCGGACGTGTCGGTCAAGGCAAGTCATCGCTCTTGTCGTCGATCATTGGTGAGATGTACAAGCGCCAAGGCACTGTTCGCGTCCGTGGCCGCATCGCTTATGCAGCTCAGCAAGCTTGGATTGTCAATGCCACCGTTCGTGATAACATTGTCTTTGGTAGACCTTTTGATCAGGAAAAGTATGATCGTATCATCTATGCTGCAGGTTTGCAGCCTGACTTGGAGATGCTTCCAGCTGGGGATCAGACCGAGATTGGTGAACGTGGTATCAACCTGTCTGGAGGTCAGAAACAACGAGTGTCGCTTGCACGTGCTGCTTACCAAGATGCCGATGTGTATTTGCTGGATGATCCATTGAGTGCAGTGGATGCTCATGTTGACCAGCATCTGTGGGAGAACTTGATTGGACCCAATGGCTTACTCAAGGACAAGACTCGCCTCTTGGTGACTCATGGTATCCACCATCTTGAGCAAGTGGACAATATTGTGTTGGTCAAGAATGGCGAGATTAGCGAGAATGGCAAATACGAAGATCTCATGGCTGCAAAGAATGGCTTCTACCAATTGATCAAGGAGTATTCGGTCAATGAGGGTCGCAAGAAGGACAAGAAGGACGAAGCATCCTCCTCGGCATCGACCATCGATGCTGGCGATGATTCAACTGAGGGTGGAGGATCCGATGAGCGAGAGAAGGATGACGAGAAGGCCAAGGAAGGCGAGAACGACAAGGCAAACTTGGTCGAGAAGGAGAAGATGGAAGAAGGCAGTGTGTCGTGGAGTGTGTATAACATTTATCTTAAGGCAGCATCCTATCGCAATACGTTCATTACACTTTTGTTGTTCTTTGGTGGCCAGGCATGCCACATTGGCACAAACTTGTGGCTCAAGCGGTGGACAAACCAGGAGGACAGCGGCATGACGATTGGCATGTATCTCGGTATCTATGCCGTGCTGATTGTCATCTACATGTTGGCTAACGTTCTTGTGACATATGTCGTCATGGTTGTTGCCTGTTTGCGCGCCTCACGTCTCCTGCACGACAGCCTGCTCCACCGGGTGCTTACGCTTCCCATGTCGTTCTTTGACACAACGCCCTTGGGTCGTGTTGTCAACCGCTTTTCGTCCGACGTCTTCGCACTGGACGACCAAGTCCCGTGGGCCTTTATGAGCTGTCTGATCTGCTTGGTCTCAGTCGTAGGTACAGCCATCGTCATTGCTGCAACAACACCAGTCTTCCTTGCCATGGTACCCCCATTGGCTGTTATCTACCTCTTCGTCCAAGCCTACTACATTCGCTGCTCGCGTGCGCTCAAGCGCATCGACTCTGTTAACAAGTCGCCCATCTACCAACACTTTTCTGAAACAATCTCTGGCGTCTCATCGATCCGTGCCATGCGCGTCCGTGAACGCTTCATTCAGATCAACGATGACCGCACCAACCTGTCGACAAACGCCTTTTATGGCTGGGTGATGTCCAACCGCTGGCTGCAGATTCGACTCGAGACCATCGGCGCCTTGGTCGTCCTCGGTGCTGCTCTGTTCGCCGTCCTCGCCCGTGACACACTGGACCCGAGTATGGTCGGTCTGTCGCTCTCGTATGCCTTGACGGTCACCCAGGACATTACCTGGTTGGTGCGTTCGTACTGCGACCTTCAGAACCAAATGGTCTCCGTCGAGCGTATCGACGAGTACCAGCGACTCAACTCGGAGGCTCCTCATGTGCTCGACTCGGACAAGGACCTGCCGAAGGACTGGCCGTCCAAGGGTCATATCGAGTTTAAGAATTACTCGACCCGGTACCGCCAGGGTCTCGATTTGGTCGTCAAGAATATCTCGATCGAGGTCCAACCGGGTGAGAAGGTCGGTATTGTTGGAAGGACCGGTGCTGGCAAGTCGTCGCTGACCCTTGCATTGTTCCGTATTATCGAGGCTGCAAACAGCCATTGGGCCAAGGCATCACACAACGGTTCTCTTTCGGACTCTACACCTGCGGAAGCTGAAGCTGGCAAGAAGAACACGAAGGAGAATGAAAAGCAAACACCCGTGGATCTGGAAAAGGTTGAAGTCGAGGAAGACGGTGGAGCAATCTTGATCGATGGCGTTGACATTTCGACTGTCGGCCTAAAGTACCTGCGTCAGCACTTGGCCATCATCCCTCAAGACCCGACACTCTTTGCTGGCACATTACGCGAGAACCTCGATCCGTTCAACGAGCTGCAGGATGCTGATCTGTGGGAGGCACTCGAGCGCGCGCACTTGAAGGAACAGGTGTCTGCGTTGCAGGGTGGACTCAACTTTAAGGTCTCACAGAACGGTGACAACTTTTCAGTTGGACAGCGGTCATTGCTCTGTCTGGCGCGTGCATTGCTGCGAAAGACCAAGATTCTGGTACTGGACGAGGCAACATCTTCGGTCGATATGCAGACGGATGAGTTGATCCAACAGACGATCCGCAAAGAGTTTAAGGATCGCACGATTCTGACGATTGCACATCGTATCAAGACCATTATGGATTCAGACAAGATCCTCGTCTTGGAGCAAGGACACGTCGAAGAGTTTGCACCGCCTAAGGAACTGCTTGCTCGTGACTCACTCTTCTACCGCTTGGCCCTGCAGGCTGGTGAGATCAAGGATGAAAATAAGCTCTAATTGTATCAGCCATACTTGGTGCACCATGCGGTAATCTTTCTATTTTCTCCATCCGTTGCATCCTGGCATATGTCAAGTATCTCTTTCTTTATCTTTATATACATCTACTACTTAATACAGCATCGCGTCACATTGTACAATAAAGCAAATTAACGGATGGCACACGCACATCTTTTATTTTTTTTATCTTTATATCGGCTTTTCTTTTTTTTTTTTCTTACTTGAGCCAGCAGGCATAGATCACATAACCGCCATGGAACTCTGGATCTATGAGCGAGGTGGGCATGCGCACCATTTTAAAGCCTGCATCCTTCATTTTTTCCAGGAACGACATGTGCACGTAATCTGTTCGCAGCTCTTGCGCTAACAGCACCACTGTTTTGGCAAGCTTTGCTGGTCGCAGCGTCTCGCTTGTTCTGTTGTTGCTATTGTCAAATGATCCTGTAGTGTCGCCTTCGATCCCTTCAACGCCTTCAGCATCTGCGTCGTCATCAGCCTTTCTGCCTTCTTGCCTAGCCTTCTCACGTATATTGCACAAATCTGTCAAAGTGCCAACGAGTGGAGTGGTGACAGATTCGTTGTAGACAACATCCGTCGCTATCACAAAGTCCACACCTACGCCGCGTTTCAGGTCTGGATCGAGATCTTGGCCCCATATCAGCTCTTGGATCTGCAGTTGGCAGAGTGGTTTTTGTGAAGACGACGAGCCAGAGCGACCACTGTTGCTGGATTTATCCCGCTTGTTGCTACGGGCGACGCCACTGCTGGATTGACTCTTGTTTCCTTGACCAGGCTCATCCGCAAAGTATCGCTTGTCGAGATTCCGCTTCAGGTTCTTGAGTAGTAAAGGAAGAACAGCTGGCTGGTCTGTGAGGAGCAGGCGACGGCAAAACTCGACCAGCACAATGCCAAGTAGGCCACATCCAGATCCTAATTCGAGAATGGATGTCCTACGTGGATCAAAGACTGGTCTTGTTTGCCAGCCTTCATCCTCTTCTTCCTCCTCCTCTTCTTCCTCCTCTTCATCGTCCTCATCGCCAAAAAGATCGTCTTCGCTATCTTTTTTCGCAGCATCTTTCTCCATCGACGCCCCATCTGCAAGCTGCATTGACGCAAAGGACCCCTGAGTGCGCTCTGCGTTATCAGCGAATAGGAAATGCGACAGCTGGAGGTCGCGTATCGAGAGGAGGAACTTGGCCATGAGGATCGAGCTGTCCCAGACTACAGAGCCAGTCTGGCCCGGCTGTGACAGTGTCGAGAGAGACTGATGGATCACTAGAGGTTTCTGTAGTGGCGTTTGGAACGACGGCGATGATGATGAAAGGGATGGTGAAGAGATAGGGGAAGACGATTTTTGGGCTCGTTTCGACCCTAGGCGAAAGAGAGGAGTGTTACTACCTCCCCCTCCTACCTTGGAAGGCGACATCGGTGCAGGGGAATACAGTCGACTTTGGTTATTGTTGTTGTTGTTATTATTATTGCTCGCTTCTACACTCTCCTGAAAGGCGCTGCTGTCTTCTGCCATGCTGTTGCTGACTGCTACACCTCGCAGACCGGCGCGAGATCCTGGCCTGGATCCTGGACGACTATCGCTGCCTGTAGTTGGTGAACCCCCTCTGGCAATCGAGTTGGTCAAGAGGCCCGAAGAAAGCGATCGTTCCATGGTGGGAGGCGTTCTCGGGGGTGTTGGGACGGGAGTAAAAGCGAGCTCGACCTCGAGGGTGTTGGCTGTCTGCGAGACAGATCGATTGTGTTGCCAGGGTCCCCCTCTTGTTGCTGCGTCCCCTGAGGAGGCACCTTCACTTGAGAATAATAAAAACACTTCCTCATATGGATCTCGAACAGGCACAGAATCTGGAATTGAACGGAAGAATCGGTATGCCATGTTGTAATGGGATGAATTAATGAAGAGTGAAAGTGAGAGAGAAAAATGTAGAAAAAACAATGAATGGAGCAGGGCTTTCTAATGCCGCCGCGAAATGCATTAAAGCAACAGTGAGGGTCAGGGATTGCACACCGATTGTGTCAACATCAAAAATTTGGTTTCGGGTGTGTTGGTCAGAGCGTCTTTCCCTTCTATCTTTTTTTTTTCCTGCAATGCACATGCAAGCCAAACACAGAGGACATAAAGTTTTTTTTTACTCGTAATAGAATTATATGAACAAAAAATAAAGGCAAGCATGTCCCCGTCTGGCTTTCTTGTAGTTCTTATGATGAAGCCTGTTCGACCTTGTTCAGCACCTTCTGTCTCAGTTGCTCAATTTTCTCTACAAATGCGCTGCCATCGGCATCCTCATAATCATCGATACGCTGCACCGACACAAATTCACGTCCCAAACGGTCAACGCGGGAGCACATCTTGGAATAATGGTCAATCTCGCTTACTGGTTCCTTCAGAGCCGCTGTCACACCCGCATTCGCACCATGCTTCGCCCAAATGTTTTGCGACGATTCACCAAAGAAGATTCTCACAAAGTAATGCAGGAGAATCCGTGACCATACCAGCCAAATAGCAAGGTCGCCCATGTTCGATGCCACCACACCAGGGTCTGTGACAACTGATACGATGTTCTTCGGCTGTTTGGTAACCGGTGTTGCTGCCATTGCTGCTCGTGACTGTGAACGGGTCAGACGTCTTGGTTCATCAGTGGTCGATTTCTCATCCTTCTGGCTGTTTCCTTTCCATTCAGCATTCAGGCGGATACCCAGCAGGTTGGTAGCCCACTTGGAGGATTCGTATGGCACTTTTGACTCAAATCCTTGGAAATCCTGGGGGTCGTACTCATGAATAGAAGGAGTCATTGAGCCTGTCCAGATGACTCTTCCCGGATCTTCTGCTGTCTTATTGAGCTGCTCTTCCAAACCCTTGATCTATTTGTATATATTGTAATATGGTCACAATACAAGAGTTAGTGTCTTTTTTTTTAAAAAAAAAAGTAGCCTGTGATTGGAAAGTTGAACTCGGTAAAACATGCTCACCATAAGGTAATGGCCAAAGACATTGCAGGCAAAGACATTGGCTACACCGTCCTCAGTCGGTGTTTGTTTTGGCTGAATGAGAACATCTGAGCTGATGACCAGATTCAAGGGATCAGTGAAGGAATCCTTGATCAGCTTGCCATACTGAATGCCCTCCGACGGCAGGATACCGGCATTGCAAAACAAATAGTCAATCCGGCGATATTGTTGCTGGATGCGAGCATTGAACGCCACCACCGATCGCGCCCGACCAACATCGACCAGTTCGACAACAAACTCGACACGCTTCTTTGCAGCAGAAGCATCGCCTTTCTTCTTGTCGACTGCGCGCTTGTACTCCTTGGTGAGCTTTTCCTGTGCTTCTGTTGCCTTGGCCTTGTTGCGACAGGCGAGAATGATGGTGATGTCGTGTGGGCACTGCAAAGCCAGTCGTTGAGCAATAGCATACCCTACACCACTGTTGAAAGTTGAAAGAGTTATAAAGAGATGGGTGTAAGTGGATTTTTGCGCTGGCATTGGTGGTTCTTTTGGTGGCAATGTTATCATCATCCAGCATACGTGTTGGCACCAGTGATAATGGCAACTCGCGGTGAGCTCGAAGAGGTGGTGTGCATATCTTTATATGTGCTTCAGTGTAATAGGAGAGGGCGGGATATTTGTAAAGGAAAGAGAGAAATGAGAGACTGGATGAGAATGAAGGAAGGATGGGCAAAGAGATGATGCAACCAAAAAAAAACCATACACATACACACGAATATGACGGAAGTGGAGCTCTTTCTTCAATGGCCTGATCGAAACTGAAAAAAACCGGTCGTACGATCAGGAACAAAGAGCCGAGGTCAAGCCACTCCTTTTGAATTTCTGGTGCTGAAAAGAATTTTTTTTTTCCAGGGGACGGGACGGGGTAAACGCTCTGCCTGGCCTTTGTTTGGAGATAGGAGAAAGCCAAGTGGTCTTGCAGCTCTTTACTAGATTGTCCATACGCGCATGTCGCCTACTCACATTCCATTAGCGTTGCTTATACGAGTTGCACAACACTGCACTGCTCATACAGTGCCTACATAAAGATGCTTGATCTCACCACCTTGTTCGGGAAAATCACATCGTGAATACACGTTTATTTTTTATATACTACATTTGGGACACCATCATTGGCGCTCTCCATCATTCTCATGTGCAAATTGAGAGCAAAGAAAAAGAAAAAACAGTAAAGAGTGTAGGGGGTTAGATCTAGAAGCTAAACAGCTTAGAACCACAGCAGCTCGCTGTAGTGGGGAATGGGGTAGAACTTGTCAGCAGTCAGCTCCTCGAGCTTGTCAGCCAGAACACGAGCCTCATCCATGGCCTTCAGGACGACACGGTTGGCAATCTTGGCCTCCTCCACGGGGTCCTCGTTGGCATGGTGCATCTCCTCCAAGGCACTATCCAGCTTCTTCACAGCAGCCTGCAGATCCTTGATGATGGGAGTAAGAGCCTTGATTGTTGCCAGCTCAGGCGAGTCTGCCTCGCCATCAATGTCCTTGAGCAGCTGAACAGTCTGTGCGAGCTGACCGCGGTACTCAAACACCGAAGGCAGAATCTGCGATGTGAGCATTGTGCGAAGAGTCTGGGCCTCGACAATAATGTCCTTGGCATAGCGCTCATTCACAATCAAGTAACGAGCCTGCAACTCCGAAGGAGTGAAGATGCCCTGCTTGGTCAGCATCTCGGCGTTCTTCGACTCAATCAGCTGAGCGAAAGCCTCGGGGCACGTCTTGATGTTGAGCAGACCACGGCGAGCAGCCTCATCGACCCATTCCTGAGAGTAACCATTGCCCTCGAAGCGGACGGGCTTGGTCAACTTGATGTACTTCTTGATCACTGCCAGCTTGTCGGCATCCGAGGGGTAGGGCTTGTCACCCATCTCGGCACGAAGAGCACCGGCAATCTCCTGCAGAGCCGAAGCGACCGCAGCGTTGAGAACAGTGACGGGGAAGGCAGGCGACTGCTTCGAACCAACAGCACGGAACTCAAACTTGTTGCCAGTGAAGGCAAAAGGAGAGGTACGGTTGCGATCAGTCAGGTCACGGGCAATCGAAGGAAGCGTAGCCACCTTGACATCCAAGACTGTGCCACCAAGCTTGATCGACTGGATGGTGGGAACCGAAAAGTTCTTGACAGGGCGCGACTCCTCAATCGAGTCAAGAACCTCAGTCAAGTGCTCACCCAAGAAGACCGAGACAATGCCTGGAGGAGCCTCCTGAGCGCCCAGACGGTGATCGTTCGACGACGAAGCAATCGAGGCACGGAGCAGACCACCGTGCTGGTGGACAGCGTGAAGAACAGCGACCAAGAAGAGCAGGAAGCGGTAGTTGGTCTCGGGCTTGACAGTGGGGTCCAGCAGGTTCTCGCCACGGTCGGTCGACATGGACCAGTTGCAGTGCTTGCCTGAACCGTTGATACCCTTGAAAGGCTTCTCGTGGAACAGAACCTTGAGCTTGTTCTTGTGTGCGACCTTGGACAGGACATCCATTGTAAGCAAGTTGTGGTCAACAGCACGTGTGGCCTCCTCGAAGATAGGAGCCAGCTCAAACTGCTGAGGAGCGACCTCATTGTGGCGGGTCTTAATGGGGACACCAAGGCGGATCAACTCAAGCTCAGTCTCAGCCATGGTGGCCATGACCTTGGAGGGAACACGACCGAAATAGTGGTCCTCCATCTGCTGATGCTTGGGGGGCAGGTTACCGACCAAGGTACGGCCAGTGTGCTTCAAGTCAGGACGCTGGGCGTAGAGGGCACGATCAATCAAGAAGTACTCCTGCTCCGTGCCGAGGGTGGTGTAAACGTGGGATGTCTTGGGTTGGGCACCCTGGGGCACAGGCTCAATGAGCGACAGCAGCTCGCAGGCAGCCTTGGCGATCTGCGAGGTCGAACGCAGGAGAACGGTCTTCTCGTCAAGGGCATCACCGTTGTAAGAGATGAAGACCGAGGGGATGTACAAGACCGAGGTACCGTGGGGACCCTCCTGGATGAACATGGGCGAAGTCGTGTCCCAGACAGTGTAGCCACGGGCCTCAAAAGTCGTACGCATACCGCCCGAGGGGAAGGATGAAGCATCGGGCTCGGCCTGGAGCAGCTGCGAGCCAGAGAAGGCATCGATGGCCGTGACCTAGACAAGGTTATATCGTTAAAAGCAAGGTGAGTTTACTATGACACATTACAAAGAAGCTCCCCACACACTTCCTCTGTGGCGGGTGTTCATGGATGGCTGCTGCTCTCAACTTTGTGCATACGTCTTTCACGTTATTTCAGGGTCAACCACCTAAGCTCCGCATGTACTCTTCTACCACCAACAAATCAAAATAAACAGAGGGCCATTGCGACCAATGCAAGAAAACAAATTTTCCACTCCTGTAAAGCTGGTCCAGAATTTTTTTTGGATCTGTGTTCTTCTGCTTGGCCACCTCTTCCCCCCTCCCCTTACCCCTCTCTCCTCTCTCCTAGAGTGTTGTACGAGTAGACTGATGGTCGAGCAGTCAGGAGATGCAGGCAGTTTTGCCTGCTACGCTATTGGTTGGTTGATTGGTTCACCTTCTGTTCAATTCCCGCTGAGGAACAACGCTTTTGCTCAAATTTCCAGGGCGTGGGATAGTTGGTGATTCATAGCCTGCGTCAAAAGGGAATATGCTATTGTTGTTGTCTTCATTGTAGTGTGATTTGTCTCTCGTGGCGAAACCCTGTTCGTCGTCCTTTTCCGATGGGACCTTTTCCCCTATCCAATTCTTAGACCTCATATATCACTCCCTATCAGGCCTGATAGACTCTTATCCAATCACAAAAGTTCGGTCGAGTGATGGTCCCCTATCGAAAACAAAAAGAAAAAGCAAAATCTCGATGTGAATTCCTTACCTGTTCGCCGTTGGGGGTGAAGGACGACTTGAGCGACAAGAAGGCATCGTGCTTCTCGGCAGTAGTACCGGTCTGAGGCTGGAACCAGTGGGTGAAGTGAGTGGCGCCACGATCCATAGCCCAAATGCGGACAGCGTGGGCAATAGCGTCAGCGGTAGGCTTGTCCAGAGCCTGGCGGCCACGCATTTGCTTCAGGAACGAAGCGTAGGCAGGCTTGGGCAAGGCCAGGGCCATCTGCTGGAGGTCAAAAACATTCTCACCAAAGAACTCGGAGGTGTACAGAGGTTCGCCCTTGCTGTTCTTAGGGAACTCGATCTTGCGGGTGGGGCGACCGACAATCTCCTTGAGAGTATCGATACGGGACTGGCTAGCCATTATGAATACACAAATGGGGTGATAGAGATACGGAAGGGTATATATACAGAGACAAAGAAAACAAGGGAGAAGGCCGTTTTTTGGTGAAGGAAGAATGGAGTGGTTCAACAGAAAAAAAGAAGAAAAAGAGTGCTTTACTATCAGCGTTATATATCAGGACCTGGATCAAAACCCAGTCACGAGCCACGATCTATCCTTGAATACTTTATTCAATTCAAACCTCGGGGGGGTCAAGGTCAACACGGCGAGTCATAACATCTCTACCTTTCGAGTAGAGAGCGACAAACCTACTCCACCTCCGACCCCAAGGAACAGCTCCCGATGGAGTATCAACAGATTGCTTGTTAAAGATCACCTTTATTATCGCCTACACCTATTCTGTTGCTCTTTTCCCTCCCTCAAGCTCTATCGTATCTGGACATCTGGACACGTCAATCGCGCACTGATCGCAGGAAACATATTTGGCTATCGACTAATGCGTCCTGCACACTTGCTATGATTGCTCTCCAAGCTCCAAGTTAATGCCCCTGGTATTTCACTCTTTTGTTCGCTGACTCCAATCCTGTTCGTCCTTCCAATCGAAGCTCTTGCGGAACGTATCAAAGGAACAATCCTACCAACATATGGACGGTAAAAGAAGAGAATGAAAAGAAATGGCGCACCCCTATCCCCTTTTCTCACAAGCCCCTTATATGTACTTATCTCTTCTCGTAGTTCGCTTGCCGACTCATCGGCGGACTCTGTGAACACGTTACGAACGCCCATAGGCATGCATCCTTAGTTTTTCTCACACTCGTGCTTGAGGTGTATGCTGTGGTATCCCTTTCCATTCGTTCTTTTTTTGGTCGAGAGAGAGGGGGGGAGTGATACAACACTGCCCACACTCGGCATGATGAGACGATGGGTTGAGAGTGTTGGACTGGGTATTGGTCATTCCCCTCTTCTTTTTCCTTGACGTTGTGGGCGGGCTGTAATATTGAATACATTGAATGGTTTGAAAGTACCTTATCTCTGAGAGGTGAATTGGCAACCCACGGATTCTTTGTATCCCCTATCAGGAACGTCGTATCAAGGTTAGCGGGTTCGACGTAAACCGTCACAGCACCAAAAAAAGAGCGTTCGGTTTCTGCTGACAACACCTTAACAGAAAAACCTTTCCCCCGCAAAGGACTGATTCCCTTTTTTATCGATCAAGACTGTTCTCTATCTCTCCGACCAAACAAGCAAAAGAGCGTCATGAGAAATCAAAAACAACACAACACCACGCGGACAGCACCTCTCTGACCAACCAAGTATGCAGATGCCCTGAAAGAAAGCCCATGAAATAGCGAAAGAGGCACTTTCGAAACCTGATAACCATCAGCAAATGGCAAGGTAGCTATTAAAGTAGCTTTGTATACTCATTACCTGACCCAGCCACTATCACGCTCAGATGATAGGTATCTGTGCCGTAGAAAAAGGTATAGAGAAAGGGAGAGAGAGCATCATTCACCATGAGTATGCCCGATCATATATTTTTGCCATGATGGGAGGAGTCGCGTTGTAAATGTTAGTAAAGGAGGGGTTTTTTTGACAGTGTCTCTAAATCAAGATCACGCTGTCCGTTGCAATCACGCGTTTATCAGTTTTTTTTTGTCTTTGGCCCTTTTCAATCTCGAATATCTTGGTTTTATCCTTCACGCACCTCACACACTCTATCGCCCTCGAGAAACATTGTGTTCACACTGATCTTATTTGCTGATACTATACATGATTCAACATGGCGTGGTGGAACGATATCAACCACGAGAATATCTTTCAAGTAGCCCTGATGTGCCCATCAGTAATATTGTCGTTCTCAGAAACTACAGTCGAAGCATCAAAAATAAACAGGAGTATACCCATGTAGAACGGATCTTGTCAATTGACATTATCAATTGTGGGGAGAATCCATTTTGATCGAAAAAAGACGCACAAACCCTTTCATGCATTACTGATAGCCTACTAGTCCCTGATAACATACTTCTGGCATGCCTCGCGATCTGGCACAAGATACCACTGCACGTGTAAGGCTTTCCCATTATACCCCTGTCACTCTAACACTGTCCTATCTTGTGCCTGAAAAGTGAGTTCATCGTGACCAGAGAAATCAAACAAAGTATGAACCAATCGTATGGCTATTGTAGAAAGATGTTGTTTGCTCTTCCAATGGAGAAACACAACTCAAAATGTTAAGGAATGTCCGATAGCAATAAGCAACGTGAAGTGTGAAGAAGAGAGTACTACAAAAAAGAGGGAGGGAAAATGTAATAATATATTTGTCTTCCTTACGGAAGCCCTGCAACAAAAGAAATTGTCGCATGGCAGAACAAGAAAAAAAAAAAGTTGCAGAAAACCTTAATCTTGTAGACCAAAAAGCCCCCGAAAAATTCCTCAATCCACGTGTTTATCGCCCTTCTAAGACCCAATGAGAGACGAGGGTGATGCATCAGCAAAGGCTATGTTAAAAAATTAAAGGATCATGGACGGAATTGGGCGAAAAATGGCGCGCTCTCCTCTTCACTGTAAAGTAAGGCCGAGATACATAAAATATACGCTTGTGCCTCCGAGGTCTACCATGGTCACGCTCATTCAACATAGTTGATATTTGGCAGATGAGAAAAAAGTTGGCACTGCCATGGGGGTTGTAGGCAATAGTACCATTCACTTCATTTCCTTTCCGCTACTTCAACCATAGCAAAGTACAAACCTCGGCTTTGAACGCTCTACGGAAGTACTTCGATGACCACTACATTTCCTGATGGAGGAATGTACCATGCATGAAAATGGATGATTTATCAACTAACACAAAGCGAACTTATCTTCTTCAAAACGCACTTCACTCCTAGCTTAATGAAGACCATGAAGGCCCCCAAAATCAGTTGATATCAAGAGGTAAGAAGAGATATTAAAATTGAATGCGAAGAGTTTAGGCCATAGAATTTTAGTGTAGGGCATGAAGAGTATTCCAAGGATAGTTGTCTAATGCTAAGTGTGGATGTAGAAACACGAACATGCCAGCAAAATAAAGGCTCTCGCTGGGATTCGCCCTGCTATTTATATTTTCCAAGCTAGGACACCGATATCAGAAAAAGTACTAGACTAATATGCGCGTGTTTCGATAGTCAGTTTCTTATAACGATAGATAATCGGCAGGGTCCACTACCAACTGCGCTTTTTAAGTACCCACACACTCTCTCAAAATCCCAACACTCCGCTGTGCAGAGCAACTGGATATGCGGTAGAGGTTTGGCGGTCACGTTTATGTCAAGATTTTGGACGTCCATCAAATGTCCATTTGCCAAACAAAGAGTAATCTAGAAATTGTGCTACAGCAACGTGAATTGTAGTATACGAATATTCGCACTCACCGGACCGCATAGTTTTCGTCTTTGCCAAGAAACAAGTTGAAAAAGTAGAACCATTTGTATCTGTTTTCTGTCTCATAGCATGGTGATTCCACTATCATTAACCGGGAACACCGTTAATGCTCATAATACACTTATTCACTAGAGTGTAGCGCTGTTTGTGTGGCTACTTGCGTTTTAATAGCAGTGCTTAGTCCAGTTCTCCAACTCCATCAGCATCTTGATGCAATCTGCATTTAATCGGTTCCTCGTGTGAGGTAGAACGAGCGAGCCTGTGAAGAGACTCCGTTCATAAGAAGCTGATGTAGCTGGAGTAACTTAATAATTCCGTGCCTCCGGTTTTGGATCGTATCCACTCCGTTCACCTTCGCTTGTTCAGGTCGTACCTATTTTGTATGAACTTCGTCAGTTCGTATCGTATTCACCTCTTATGTACTTTTGTCTTCTCGGATCGTATATTTTTAGGAAGGACGAAGACAGTACGATTGCCTGTACTCAAGGTCTCCTATATTCGAGCCTATCATCTTTGTGTTTCGTATATCGGCTAGATATCAGTAAAAAGCAAACCTCTCAAGTCAACGAAGCATGGCTTTGCTTGGAGAACATTTTCAAGCCCTAGGAAGTAGGAAGCACCCTTGTGATCACGGTTGATAGATTCCATCCATGGACGTTTTGTCGGTGAGCTTGTGATGTGAGACGTCATATTCATCACCTTGGCAACAAATTTTCAAAGAAACGCAAAATTAAGGTCAGAAGTGTAATAAGTCCGCAGTTGGCTAAATAATATTTGCTAAACCCACACCCATAGTTTAAAACAAACACTGCCAGTAGATTTGTGGGATCTACTGCTGAACAAAGTATTGACGATGTGACCACTCAACCAGGCATCACGCGTCATCAGCACACTCTCACAATGCATACGAGTGGTAGACCTGGCCAATTTACAGAATCCTCAATCGATCGCGTTTCCATAGCCAAGGACTAGTATGGACTCGGTCACAAGTGGGTCTGCTGGACCAAAATGAATTGAGTAACGCCTCATGCGTAACATTTAGAATGGACTTAATCCATGTACAATGCTTAGAGATGACGCCGCTCAACCAGGCATCACACGTCATCAGTACACTCATACGAGTCGTAGACGTTGATGAAGCACCAATCCGTTGAGTGGTAACACCCGATAGCCTGGCCAATTTACAGAATCCTCAATCGAGCACAAGTGCACAATTAGGCCTGCCGACCGACATCATACTCAATCCTCCGCGATGACCATGGCAATAACAACACCGTATAATTGAGACAGGGTAGCAACGGAAAAGAAATGAAGGGCAAGGGATGTGTGGGCAAGGGCATGAGTGGTTGAAGGCGATGGAAAGTCTCTGAGGTCTCATTGAAAGTGGCGCAATTGAGACCTTGTCCTGCGAACACGCAAAGAATGAAAACTAGCCTAACAATCTTCTTGATACCTAATGTCCTCTACTCGTCTGGTCTTCAGAAGCGTCAAAGGTCTTTTATCTGTGAGGTTTCTCCATGCCCATGTCGTCTCGGGGCTGCCCGCTTTCGTCTGCTTGGTGGTTTCTTGTATGGTACGCGCGTCTCTTGGCTAACAGCTGAAGTACCAATGGTTGACTTACGCCGCTTGAGTCCACACGCCGCTGTCTTGCCGCCAGAGGATGTTCCATGTTCTTGTTCTTTCGACTGATGCAAGGTCATCCAAGGATATGTGCCATCAGCCGCCTTGGGCTGGAGATAAAGCGGTCTCTCTTGATACTCCAGGTGGCCGAGAACCACATCGCAAATATTATGTCCAACTATGACATCTCGATGCATGTACTTCTTACAGTTCTGACCAGGGCAGTAGAATCGTCGGATACTTTCCGTCTGGACCACAGAGCCTTCACATGTTGGGCACTTCTTGTTAGTATAGAACTCGTTGACTTCAACTTCAATGTAGCCGAGAGCTCGCGCCTAGTGAAATAAGACATCTATCCATTTAACATGTTGATCTGAAATATAATAAGCCAAATAGGTTTTTGTCATAAAAACGCATGAGTTCCTTTTGGACGAAGTAGGACTGGAATGTCTCATGCAGGGAGCTGAGCTTAGTCTTCGACGAAAATTTGCCCAGACCTATTCCAATGACCACCCTGTTTTCCTCCTTCCTCTTAGCACCTAGACATCCGTCCACCATTCTGAGCAGGCTATCTGCCACCCGTCTGTACTCGTCCTCCGTTGCTCTCTTGGCGAACTACCTACGCCTTTTGAATCGTCGTCCGGTATTGTAGAATCGATCAAGATGTTGCCTATACTGGTCGCGATGTTGCCTGTACAGGGCGATGTCGACGCGTTGACCACGGAGAGAGGGCATGGGTGTTTCGATGTCATGGATACATAGTCTTGACCATTCTCTGTGCTTCTGGAGCAACACTGTGTCGATCTGCCTGCTCTGCTGCCTCTGGTGTGGCCGAAATTTGTCCTTGTTGACCTTCTAGAACCCCCTCCCCAATTCCTGAATTTGAGTGTTGGTTGCATTATCGCCTTTTGCCACCGACATGCCTTTGTTCCTCTTTTGCTGCTGGTGCTTCCTCTTCCCATTCTTGCACTTCTTGTTTCCACCTCGCTTACCCCTCTTGGTGCGTCTAGTAGCTGGCGGATTGGGTCGCGCGGCACTTACGCCAACGACAAATACTTGCCCAAGGTCGATACCGGGTGCATTTACTTTTTTCTCAAACTTCGTGTGGCCAGCATCCTAGCATATTCCTGACGTCCTCTGGGATCTTTATAACATTCCTGATCTCCGTCAAGAAGAAATCGGTGCCGGCGACAGCAGACAGATGTCAACCGGGCAAAAGGGTCTCCTCATAGCGCTGGTGCCGAGCAGATAAAAGCTCTTTCATCTTGTAGGCCAGGAGCTGCAGACGGTGACTATCTGTCCTAAAAGAGCCTAGCAATAGGTATCCTTTTTGATGATAGGCCTTTGGGTCAAAGTCTTTATGACGGATTGAGTTGATGTGATCGTGTATCTGCTTCAGAGAGAAAAACTTGATGGCTGCGACAATTCCTGCTTTGCACTTCTGCCGACTCATGAGACTCTTGCTGACATCAATATCGGTAAGAAATCTTTTGATTAATGTTCTAGGTGACGTACAAGGCAGCCAGTCTAAAATGAGGTTGCTCTGCGTCAACCGATCGGTGGGAATTGAAAACTAGCCATCCATCATATCACGCAGCTAACACCCCTCACTCTCCATTCTCCAAAGGATAACTGTGCTATATTGCCATCAACTATCTTCTAAGCCTCATTAGTACAAATATAAAAGGACATGGTTCAATAAAGAGATTCCATATTCTGGTCCCATTATTATGATTTTACAATAACAACTAGTTCCTGTTCACTGAGGGTGATGGGCCCATTTTCCACAGGAGATACGGGAATCGACCTCCAGCTATTGTTAATGAGGCTGTTGAAGCGACGAAAGTTTTCGATGGCTGAGACACTGCCATCAACATCTACTTGGGTGCTTTCAGGAAGTTGACCTTTTTCTCTCATTTCCTTCAGCTGCTTCACCCACATTTTTCCTAGATGAAAAATAAAACAGATATCAGAAACAAATTCATGGCAGTCAGTTGTGTAGATTTGATAACACATAATCCTTCGTACAACGTACCTTTTCATGCAGGGCAAAGGTCCCATCTTTAAACTGTTTTCTTGGCTGGACGTGGATCTGAGAAGATACTGACCTTGCCAAAATCGATGCCAAGTACATAGTTTCCGAATTTTTGTCATTGTTCATGAGACCAAATGCGTGTGATAAACTCATATGCAACGGACCCACGGGCAGGGTCTTTCCCTGAAATCATGGCTGCCATAGTTGACTGGATAAACGAAGCTTGATTGATATTACCATCGACCTCTGGATCACCACTGGTAGCGGATCCGTGCGTGGTCTGTGGCTTGACTTCGTACAGATTAAGAAACTTGCGATCGACCTCCTGTATATCCGCCTCAAAAATCTTCTGCAAGTATGCTCCCAATATATCATGGAAAAGCAATCTTGGAATGGAAATGTGGCCTCAAAGTCGCCACTTTCGACTTTCAGTGTCGATATATTTCATATTTAAACTGTGTCGCGTGCCAAGGTGCGTGATGGCCCCAGGCGGCGCATAACCAAGTCCCAACTCCGACCGACAGATGCCAGCCGTGTCACACAAGGCATAAACTCGCCCAAAACCCTAACCCTCAGTAGAGCAAATCCAAGTACAACACTGAGGAAATTCGATAGATGAATAAGAACAACGTAGTGGAGGCTATTGTACGTAGCAACGTGTTAGAGGTTCATCACAAAGATAGATAGTCTAAGAAAAAGTACGTTTTCTCAATAGTCAAATAACAATGTGTTCAAGCGATTATTGCTTGTACACCTAAACGAGGCGGGTCATTTCTTGGCAGTTCCCTGAAGATTGGGATTCGGTTAGATGTGCGCATCCGTGGACTGAACTCATACAACAAATGTGCACGAGCCGCACTCTCAATATTGCTCCTACATGCTTTTGACGTTTAATTACCACCTTCGCCCTACTCAGTTCATCAGCCAAGTCTTGAACTTGTCCCTCTTTGTAGACTTATCAACACGTAAAAGCCACCATTTTGACTATAGGCGACTGTTGGGGGAGGCGAGCCGACAAGGTGGGGTAACAAGCCATCCACGGTGGGCAACTGAAGCATACCTCTCATTCCTTCTCAGCCCCTTCACCTTCATCGTCACACTTGTGGATTGATAAACTACAGTTGATATAAAGACACAAAAAAAGTCCATCCTTCTGCTCGCTCTTTTTCATTCACCCAGTGCTGCTCTTCTTTTGTCCTCAGTCTCACCCACTTGTCCCCACCCTCTCTCTTTCTGGCATTCTCTTCCTTTTCACCCCCCTTCTTTTGATCACGTTAATCGTCTGTGAACTACTATGCATGTCCTCTCACGCTATCGGGTGCCTTGGAACCTGATCACTTGGCGAAGCATCTTTGCGCTTGCAAACTCCTACCTGACTTGGAAAACGTTAAAGACGCCCCCTGGCTTGGCGGCCTTGATCGTCCTTTTGGCCATTGGAAACTTTTTGAAGAACGTATGTGCTCACCCTCCTGCTAGGTCCTAACGTTCAGAAAAACAGAAAATTTTATTTCTCCACACGAGTGTTACTCTCCCTCCGTTGCTCAATATTGTGCGAATTTTGAACACTCGGCTCGGCTGACATTCGTATTTCTCATATACTACTACTAGTTCATCAAAAATATCTTCTTCCATCCATGCAGCCATCTTCCTGGACCCTTCTTCCTATCCGGTTCATATATTGGCATCGGACTTGGCGTGCTGTCCGGCAAAAGGTAAGATGGCATTTTAATTGTTACTCCCACAGCAATTGCCATGAGTGTCTAACCTTAAAATTCCATATTAAATATAGCCACTACCCACTGGACGCTGTTGTCAAAATTTATGGGAAGGTTTTCCGTATTGGTAAGGGCAATATTTAAAAAAACGATGTTTATACACTCGGCTATGAAGACTGCTACTCATGTTCAAGCCTGACAAACCCCATCTTGCATTCAACCTTGGAAAGCCCCTGATGTTGTGGTAATTGCAGACAAAGACATGATTCATGAGGTAATATGTCGTTTCTGTTTCTTCGATCGTCCTCTGTGAAAAAATGCAATGTCTATATAATATCACTCTGTGATTCAAAAATCTTCAACATGATTATTTTATCTCTTGGGTCATCCAAATGGCCATAGATCCTCATTACAAAGGACTTTCCCAAGGCTCCGCTCTATGAACGACTCGAGTCTCCGGAATTTCAACAGCATAACTTGTTTACTTCGACAAACAAACAATTTCACAAGGCCAGGCGTCGTCTGGTCGCACCAGCCTTTGGCCTTGCTTATCTTCGAACACTCGAGCCTATCATGCACGACTGTATCAGGAAAATGATCGAAAAGATTGACGAGATACTCGCCGATCCCAAATCTGTCCGAGGCAAGGTATTGCCTCGAGGCCAAATTAACATTTTCCAGCTTATGAACCGCGTGGCATTGTAAGGGCATTATATCCTGTTTTATGTCGATAAGAAAGCGTAAGGAAATACCACATCTTATTGACTACATTGACTGATCCCACCCTTTTATACTTTCCTATTTCTCTTGGCGCTACCCTAGGGATATCATTGGTAAACTTGAGACTGCTGAGATGCCGAAAGGAAAAAAAAGGAGCTGAAAAGGTGGAACACGGATATGACTAATGTACTCTATTACTGGATCTACCATTTTATCTTAGGTGAAACGGCCTATGGTGAGTCATTCAAAATGATCGAGGACGACACCAATCCACTGCCGCATCAGATGGCCAAGACGCTTCGACGCTCTATGCAGCAGGTTTACAATCCATGGATGAAGTATATTTTCAAACAAGAGTGGGGATTGATCGAGTTTGGACGTGCTTGTGTCCGCCGCCGACGCGAGGCTGGCGAAAAGGGTCGCCGTGCTGATCTCCTGCAGTACCTGTTGGATGCCCAAGCCCGTGAGATTGCAGAAGGCAATGGACCAACAGGCGACGCGCATGAGGATATGATCACTGGCAAGTTGACCGACAATGCAGTGGATATGGAGGCCGTTATTTTTATGTATGGTTGAAATGACTATGTATGAATTCTCTCTTGCGTCTGAGTTGGAAGTGACTATTGCGACTGACTGACACACACAATCTTTTTTTACTCTTTGGGTTCAAAAAGCATTGCTGGATCAGAGACGTCATCGACAGCCATTACCAACACGCTCATGTTCTTGGTGAACAATCCTGACAAACTGAAACGCCTTCGAGAGGAATTGGATCTTGTCACTGCGAATAACGAACCAGGCACTATTCCTCTTCATGATCAAATCCGCCACTGTGCCTACCTGACAGCCTGTATCAATGAAAGTATGCGTATCCGTCCGGTGGCTGCAACTGGTTTGCCAAAGGAGGTCGACCATGATTGTACTATTGGTGGCTATTTCTTCCCTAAAGGGGTAAATTGAACGCCGAATTTAATCGCACTTGAAATAAGACGAAAGCAAATGAATGCATGATGTGAAATTATCTATACCGATTAATTTATTTTCGCTATCTTTTGTATTTTCTAAAATGTAGACTACAGTAATTGTTCAAATACCGCAACTACATTGTGAGTGCTAAGGATATGCTGAATCTCGCCAAGTATGCATGGCATCATGAAGGAAAGATAAAGAGGAGAGCAACAACTCACTCATTCTGGATTTCTGTTGAATGTATTAGGGAATCCTGAGTACTTCCCAGAACCGAACAAGTACATACCAGAGCGTTGGATCAATGAAGAGTCGCCCTTCCCCCCTGTACAGGACTTTACATTTTATCCCTTCTCCGCTGGCACACGCAATTGTGTAGGCAAGAACTTTGCCATGATGGAAATGAGACTGATTCTTGCCATCCTGGTTCTCCAGTTTGAGTATGTATACATGTATGTTGTTTCATGTATTGGACACTTTTTAGATAAGCGCACGTCATTCACCTCTTACTGGTCCATTTTCAACGTTATGTAGTTTGGAGCGAGTTCGATGGCAGAGAACAGACTATGTCCAATATATCACCACCAGTAAGTATTATGCACTCAAAAAAGAGTTTGAGCAAATATTATTATTCATCGGTCACTCATTGCTGATATCTCTCAACATGCTCTTACTGTTTTGGTGATAGCCTTTGCAACGGAGAGCTATATCATCAAGATGAAGCGTCGCCAACTTGCCACCTCTGTTTGAAACAGGACAGGCAAGAAGGATGGGGGGGGGAACATTGTTCGCAATACCCTCGACGCTGTTATGTTCAGGATTCAATAAATTCATCCACAAGCAACATTGAAAAAAAAGCAGATGGTGCCTAAAAAGCTCATTCTACCCATAATTTGTGACCCCTTCCATGCCTCTTGTATGATCTGAGTGTCCAGTGTGGTCCAATACATGTCTGTCTCTGTCAGATGCGTGTGTAAGGCGCGAAGCTTTTTGGTGTTATACAGGGCTCTCAAACACAGCTGAATTGAGCACTGACACGGAAAAAAGAGCGTATAGCCACGGTGATAATCTGGAGAAGAGCAAGAGAGGCTACCATGTGCTTAGCAAAAACAAGTAAAGCGCGAGCACAAATGCTCTGAAGGAAAGAATGTGAGACCCAATCAGCCTGTTCAAAGTGTGGCTTGATTCAGGGCTTACTCAAAGCGAGGACTTCTTACCCATTGTCTCACTTATTTTCTTTCTGGCTTTCTTTCGTCGCGATATATACCTTCACCAAGCAAACCAATTCATCAATCATTTTGTTCTTGTTACCTCATTCATTCACATTTTACCCGACATGGATAGTCCAGGACAGGGTCGCAGGACGAAGTCTGTCTTGGCTACAGCAACATCAACAACGGACACAGACGCGAAAACTACCGCGTCAAGCACTAGTGCATCCATTTCAACCACTAGCTCCAAAGGACTGAAGCATCGCTCCGGATCAGCTTCCACGTCATTAAAATCCAGCTTGTCAACATTGACCACCATTACAACCACCATTACCGACGACGACAGTACAGACAATCAGAGTGATGCCAGCTCAAGCGCAACAAGAGTACCAGAAGATGAGAATACGCTGTGGAGGTAATACATCCACGCATGTTCTTTAGTTCTTCATTCATTCATATGGCGCGTCTCCGCCTTTCAATGTAGAATACAAAAGCTCATTCTCTTGGTTCGCCCTCTATTGTCCACAGGAATAGCCTTGCACCCTATTGTCCTTCCTACTCTGTGGCGTTCAAGACACTGTTTATGGTCCGAGCATTAGCGGCAACATATTCGAATATATCTGATTGTGACGAGGTGTTCAACTACTGGGACCCATTACACTACCTTCAGTACGGATCAGGCCTCGAAACGTGGGAGTATTCGCCCATGTACGCTATCCGAAGCTGGGCCTACATTCTCCTTCATGCCATCCCAGCAGAACTAGCCCGTTTGGCCATGAGTGCAAACAGTGTATGTGAATGATAAGGGCTGATGTTTGATGAATATTGGTATCTCGGCGTATTTTTCTGTCCTTATGCACAGGCATTCAAATCACCAATGAAATGACGCTCATTCCCTCTTTCGCTCCTTCTCTCCTTCACCCTTCTCCTGCGAGGGGGTAGGGAATGGGAGGAAGGTACATCCTCTATTGATTTGTATGCATGGGTTCACGCGACCAAAAACAGCTCCAACTATTCTTCATCATGAGGATCATGCTTGGCGCTGTATCTGCTCACTGTGAGGCGACTCTCTACCGCGCAGTAGTCGAGGAGTTTGATCCGCGGATAGGTCGTTACCTCTTGATGGCACTGTTGACCAGTGCCGGCATGTGGATCTCTGCCAATGGTAAGTATTGGGACATGCACGACTTATTCCCCCCCTCCTTGGCATAAAAATGTGGTCGCTACTATATGAGTTTGCTAATAATCGTTTGTTTGTTTTCTGTTCTATTTACTATAATCCAACATAGCGCTCCTCCCATCGACATTTGCCATGTATACCACGATGCTCTTCTTCAGTCAGGTGCTTCAACAGCCGACAGAGCGATCGGGCAAACGGACTTTTTGGGCCATCTTCTGGGTGGGACTCGGCGCGCTGTTGGGCTGGCCCTTCAGCGCTGTCGTTGGTATCCCCTTTGTAATCGAGGATCTGCTGATCCACTCGAGGACCATTTCGGTCAAGAAGACTGTTCGCTTCCGCGATTGGCAATGGATGCGGTTCAAGCGGATTGTGTTATCCAGCATTCGTGTTCTTGTCCTTCTCATGGTGAGTAGCGCTGTAGTTTGTTTTCCTTGACGGATATAGTAATGTTCTCGCTGAAGTGATGCTGCACAGTCAAACTTATTTCTCTCTGTCAACTCCATGATCTAGGTGCCCATCACACTTATCGACTACTACTACTACAAAAAGTGGGTTGTGGTGCCTCTCAACATTGTATTGTACAACGTCTTTGGAGGCAAGGATGTCGGTCCCGATATCTATGGCACGGAGCCTTGGTGGTTCTACATCCTCAACGGTCTATTGAACTTTAACATTCTTTTCATTGCAGCCCTAGTGTCGCTTCCTATCCTGGTAAGGAACTCAAGCTCTCTTTTTCTTGGTTTCAGTCAAAAACTCTCATTTCATGCAGTCAGGGGTACCACGATCACTGGAGCCAGCCGATAACTTATCTTTTCGTCTTTCACTCCTTCTAGATGTTGACATCGTTGGTGGCGCGTGAAGTGTTGCCTTCTCCACCATCTCGACATGGGCGTGCCAGGAGTCCGACATTGGTGATTTCGTTCAAGTTGTTACCGTTCTATCTTTGGTTTGCAATTTTCACAGCGCAGCCTCACAAAGAAGAGAGATTTTTATTTGTTGTTTACCCTCTGATCTGCTTCAACGCTGTCATGACACTATTTATGGTCCAAAAGCTGATTCAGAAAGCATTGGTCAAGTTGATTCCTTCCTCCTCCTTCATCGCCAACGGCAACAGGACGGGAAATAGTAACGGCCATATCCATCACCATAACACTAACAATAATGGCAACAACAATACTGGTGTCAACGGCTATCCGACAAGCAAGAATCGTGTGACCATCCATAAGTATGCGACAGGTTTAGTGTGGATTGTCCTGGTAGCTTCGGCAGGCGTGTCGCTCGCACGGATTGTAGCTCTGTATCAGCATTATTCGGCACCAATCCCAGTATATCGCAAAGCATATGAATTAGTTAAGGTGCCTGAACCGGGCGCACACACAACTACTCCAACAGGATCTGCAGCAATGGCATCACTACAAACGCCTAAGCACAAAGCAGTGCGAGTGTGTGTTGGAAAGGAATGGTATCGATTCCCGAGCCATTATTTCTTACCAGAGGGTGCCAAGCTTGGTTTTATCAAGAGCCGGTTCGATGGGTTATTGCCGGGTGAGTTCCTAGAGTACGAGGACGAGGCGGCTATTGAGCAACGGATGGCAGAGGCGAAGAAACGAAGCATGATCCGAAAGCAGAATGCTCTGGTCTCTGATAAGAGGAAGGTAAAGAGGAAACTTAAGACGACGACAGGAACAGCACCTATGACTTCAACCCCTTCTGCTAAGGAGGGCGGAGAGGATCAAGGGCTAGACGATGACCTACTGGGCAGTGATATTTTGGACTGGCGGTGGAGCGCCGAACGTCGACCGGGCACGTCATATGTACCCTTGCAGATGAACAACAAGAACTTGGAAGTGACAGCACATCATGTAAGTTAAACAGTGGGGTGAGGAAAAACCAATGTCCCTTTTTCATATCGATTCTTTGATTAGCTATTTCTTTCTATACTTACAAAACCAAACTGGTGGTTTTACCCTTTCTTTTTTATTTGTACAAAACACAGACTCCACTGGAAGATTGCGAATATCTAGTCGATCTGGATTGGAGCGGCCGGTCGGTGGATGAGCGGCAGAGGATTGGTGAAGACCCACTGGAGCCGTCATACCTGCAGCAGACCGAGCGTTGGGAAAAGCTGTATTGTGAGCGTTATTTGGACACGGCAGTAGGCGCTGGCGCGAACCGATGGGTACGCGCATTCTGGCTTCCAGCAAACCTTGTTGAGGCGCTGACGCGCGGGCAACAGAAGGTATGGGGAGAGTACTGCCTTGCACGACGACGACGATAAAAAAAGAATTAGCTTAACAATTCACAAAAAAAATAATAAAAAATATTAGTCAGTTTTTCGTGGAGAGATCAGGAAACGGTTGGACAGTATAAGTGTAGAAAGACGATTTTTCTCTGAAAGAGAAGCGATTATTTCTATCATATGGAGAATTGGTCGATTTCAGTCTCATAAGACTGATAACATAGTGAACGTAAACAAGTAGATAACAAAGACGAGAACGATGAAAGTGAATAATCCATGAAGGTTGCAAAATAACATTGCCCTCTGTGGCCACAAATGTCTCTTGGTCATTGACAGGAGGTTTGGATGTTTTATTATCGACTTCGTATTTATTCAATGAAAGCTCAGTGCGGCGAACGAAGGCTTCGATCTACAAAGGTTGAGTTTAGGTCTGTTATAGTTGAACCTGTTACACGGTCCATGTATAGCTGCCTGTGATATTTACAACCACCATACTTGATTTTTTTGGTCGCAATAGATATTCTGGATGTACCATGGAAGGTGTGCTTTGGGTAGGAGTACGCCAAAGTGTGCTTTTCGAAACCAATCGATATACCAATTACCGTCGGTGGACAAGGCAAAGAAAAAAAAACAGGCAAATAGTGATGTTCGAAATATGACATACACCATCAAGCTTCTCATGGACATGAAGCCTTGTTGAAACCATCTTTTTTTGCCGTGACGGTTTGAAATGCTTCGCATTGACGATAACAAAACGAAAAGAAAAAAAAGTCAACTTTACACCGGATGATTTGATCCGCATATGAGAACAAGCACGAATTTTGTCTTGACTCTTGCTTTTGGATAAGCTAGTTAGGATCACGACAACGAAGCGACCGAGTTGGTCGACTTTGATAAGGCTAGCACTGACACATGTTTTCATGCGCAGTACTCATGCTGTACGTTGTTCTTAAAGGAGTAGAAATTGGAGTAGTAATAATGATAGCAGTGACATCCTAGAATAAGACTCGAAGATTATATGCTCTATCGCAAAGAACATACTGTTTTCACAAAACATCCTTGGTAAGTGGATCCAACTGACAAACACAGGTCTGTGTTGATTGAAGCCGTGCTCATGCTCCTACGTTATATTCTCTTCAATACACTTGCTTTATCATACAATAGAACGCTGCTTTGCCAGGTGAACCAGGTAGCAGCCAATATTGCTGTCAAAAAAATTAACGCCATACAGTAAATGCTCGACCCTTGCAATGTAACACAAAGGAATAAGCTTGGCGGAGTATAAACGTTTGTCATGTACATATTTATACCCTCTGTTCAAAGCGATCCTTCTTTTTTGTATACTTGTCCTTCTTTCCTTGCACTCCATATCCTCATTTCCATGCATCTCTCCATCCAATAGCCCGAACTCCAAACAACTCATGCCTCGTTTACCATTGGGATGTATTGCCAGAGTGATAGAGTGTGTAGACAAGCCTCGAGACTTGTTGAACCTTTTGACTGTCAGTAGAGATGTGTTCCTCATTGCGGCCCATTGCCTCTACCGCGACCCACTCAAGAGCTATATCTATTTCGACGATGACAAAATCCATCGTTTAATCCTCTTTCTCCTATCTCTGTCTCCTGCCGGTGGTAATGATATCGATATCATACGCCGATATAACGACCTGCCTCTCTCTGGTACACCACTTGGTCCAAAACCCATGCTTGACTATCTCTCTTTGGTCAAAGTGATCCACTGGAGAATTCCATTCTTTGGTGATAATCCGCTGCGTCGCACCCTCCGGTACCCGAACGATGATATGTACAGACAACTGACATGGGCCTTTGTCGGTCACAGATTGGATGGGATTGAGGAGCTAGAGATTGAAGTGAAGGACCAAGAACGATACCTCAGCAATGTTGCCAAGATGACCCGTCTGCGTAAGATCTGGATTCGCCGTGGCGAAGGAACTAGCTGCAAGGAAATGCATGACTTTGCCGAGGCGATGATCAAGGCAATTCAACTACATCATGGGCCTGAACAAGTCAGCGAATGCCACATGATTCCTAGCCCAATCGAATGGCGTATGTTCTTTCATTTTTGTCTCTCTCACCATTTGCTTTTTCACCATTGCAAAACAAATTGATACAATCCATGCTTTTCCTCACTTACTCACTCACTCACAAATGCAATCTCTCATGGTACATGACGTTAGGTCCACTTATACTCTACAAACTCCCTAGTTCGTCTGAGATTGATATAAGTATCAGTGGTGCACAGAGAGTTTTCACACTACTCCCACCACCGAAACACTATCTTACGCTTCCAAGACCAGATGGATCAATTGTTTCGCTGAACCATCCCTTTGATCCTTTTGTATCAACAATCGGAACAATATCAACCAAGGATACCACATTGTGGAAGACCATGATGAAGTTGTATCCAGGTTATTCTCTCACTCAAATCTTGCAACGCTTCCGAGGCATGCGTAGTCTTCTCATTGACTCAATAACAGCCAACGGTATCGATGAAAATGTTCTGGCTTGGGCCACATGTGAGGCCGAATACCGTTATCACCAACCTGGTGGTCATTATCTGGGACCATTGGTTCCTTTGGAGGATTTGACAATCCATTACGAAGATCCACTCGGCGTCAGGACACCAAGAACAAGAACAGCTACACCGAAATGGAAAATCCTTCAGGATGGCCTTCTTGGGTTCTCGGGTACACTGAAACGGCTCCAGGTGATTTACCTTCATTCTGATGAGGGGATAGCTGACCGTCTGTTTACTATTCCTCGACCATTACCCAAACTCATCTCGTTGTCTTTACGTGGATGGGACGTCGACCGTTCGGTGTGGGGCCTGGCACCTAACATCGAGACGCTAGCAATTGATATCAGTTTTCCGAGGTTAAGATATAGTACGAACGGTCCCAATTACTCACAGATCAATCAGAATACTGAGACATCGACCTTTCCGCCAGCATTGGTCGACACTTCACAACGACAATTGACCGAGATTTGGTTTCACTGCCCAAACCTGACTGAATTGGTGCTGAAGAACCGAGCACTCTGCCTCCTCAATCAAGAATGCCTCCACCTTTCGCCTAACCTTCGCAGCCTGGACATGTCTTGCGAAGCACAAAAGGTTTCTGGAGCGATCCACTCAACACGCTTAACCTGGGATTGGTCCTTCCCAAAGTTACACGATGTTAGTTTGGATGCCAACCTTCACGAGTTTGGGTTCAGCTTGGCTATCTTACGATCATGTCCATCTCTCAGATGGATAGACCTCGTTCATAACGATGCAAACCATCGATTCCCGTTCCGTATCAAGGGAATCCTCGATGAGCCATTGAATAAGAACAACCTGGTGCTACCATTTACTTATAGCAATCTCTTGAGTATCAAATTCCGCGGCTCTTGGGATATCGAGGTCGATGAACTAGTCTGTCTGTTACAAGTCCTGCCTGGTCTTCTGAAAATAGAATTTGGATCGATTCACTTCAGCGAGGGTTTTGGGGCTTGAGAATTGGTTGAGATCACAAAGACCCACCCTTCGCTAATGTATGTGGGTTCCGAAATAGAGCTGGCGACAGAGCCAGCATTGACCTTAGGCTTGTCGGACATCGATTACAACCAACATGAAGAAATGATGTCAATTATCGATGATGGCATATATCGCGAATTTGAAAGGGAGTTGCCTGAGGAGCGATCTTGGATCCTGTATATATTCAAGAATTCTTATGACTATGTTTTGTACCTATAATAATGATGAACAGAAGAGATAAAAGCATACGTTGATAGAAAGTACAGAGTTAAGAAGTTAAAATGACCTGTTTGAAAAAAAGTGTAGAACCAAAATGTGCCCGTTTCTTGAGAAGAGAATTCATTGGTCTGCTACTGTTTGGTGTATCATAGAACATGAATTTGACTCTTCTTGTGACACTTCTCATGAGTGATAATTTTTTGGCCCATGGTATTGAATGAAGCTTACAGCGTTGCAGGTCAGTTTTCGTAAAAGAAACACTTGACAGTGAAAGGCAAGGTTTTCTAGTAAGGAAACATTTCATATGTTGTGTACTGATCAAATCTCTACTTCGTCTCTCTACAAAGAGAGTTGGGCACTATTACAAATGAAAGTGGACAGTTTTTTTTTATTTTGCCCGCCTTCTTTCTAATGTCATCTTTCTGGATTTTATACGTTTGTAACTGTCACTCGCTTCGGAACTACAAGCGATATAATTTCACAAAACCTGCAAGTGTTAACCGACTGTTAGGCCATTTTTTTTTAAAAAAAAGAGCTGCAAAAGAATGTAGGAAAAAAAGTTTATTGTTCAACGTACGAAAAGTTGCTTGGAAATTAGGAAGGTATACTGAAGTACTCTTCGATAGTTGAACTATAAAGGTTGCTATATATTCCCCTGCTCCACAAGAGTGAAATACAGAGACGGTAGATTCAATGAAATAGCAACAGCAAGTCATGCAAAAAAATCGTCGGAGGTGGGAAGTAAAGAGGTCAATCGGCGCGATCAGTCCTTTTCCCAATACAGTGGCTGTTGAGTTGTCCAAATGTCTGAACAAGCGGATCTTCTATCGAGGGTTGCAATGACTTTGGTATTTTATCCTAGGCACGCCTCGGAGGGGAGGAGCTGACTGGTTGAACACATATTAGAAACTGTACGAAATACGATGTGACAAATTTTCTATCGTTTCCTCCTTCTCCTTCGACTTGTCCTTCATTTAATAGCCGCTGCAAGAACATCCAGTGCTTGATTAATGGATTTCCTGATAATTTTGCAGATAGTATGGAAAGACACAAAGTAGTGGTATAAGTAATAATTAAGAGAAAAGAAAAACAAAAATGCATGGTCACATAGGGCTTAAGCCAATATTTTTCAACGTACACTTTGGCTGCAATATCGGCAATAGCGCTCATGTCCTTGTCCATCTCGTCGCAGCGACTGATCAAGGTGGTGGTTTGATCGACACATTCCTGAACTTGACCGCAGAGGCCATCCACCAAAGTCGTTTCGTAGAGCTTGATTGACGCCAAGGTTGCTGCTCCAGCCTAAAGAATTGGCCACCATAGATAAGCATATAAATGTTAACAGATACACACACCAATTTTGTTCCAATGCTTTTGTTCTTCTTCACATAGAGCGTAAGAAATAAGAGGGTTTACTTGGCGGAAGTGTTCTTGGAGCCCATGTAGGAACGAGTCGAGTTGGGCAGAGAGGTGTTCCGCTGACTGTTCAATATCTTCTAGAAGGGAGATGTCGATGGGAATGGAATTGCCGATGGTCACATTTCGTGTGCCCACGCTGCGAGCAGGAGTCTTGTCTGTCATGGAAGGTTAAAAAGCTGTAGTAGGTGAGCGCGAAAACGTGTGGAGGAAAAAGGGATACCGAGAGAACGAGTGTACCTTGATGACAGTCACAAAGCTCATTCCCGAGGCCACTTTCGGCGCAAAAGAACTTGCATGCGAAACTCCTGATCCCAATCGCCTACCACCCTACATTACAATGTCCATCTTCCCCAAGCCAAACACTTATTACGAAAAGGGCTTCCAGCGCTCCGCTGCCCTGGAGCGTGCTACCGCCCCTTTCCGAGTTCGTAACGCTATTACTGGCGCAGCTATTGCTGCCTTCTGTGTTTCTGTCTGTACGTTTGTACCAGTGAAAGGGTTCTTTTCATAAGGAATACCTACCAATTTTTGTTGCACAATATGGAAAAAAAGAAAAAAATACTGATCCATTTCATTGGTCATATGTTTTCGTGTAGATGCCTACTCGATCTTGGCTGTGAAGCAGGATGACTTTTCGGATATCAAGCTGCCTCAGGACGCAAAGAAGGAAGAGCCAAAGGCATAGGGTGCGTAAGAGCTTAGAATGAGATTAGAGGATGTCAACGACACCCATGCAAATTAACCACAAGCATACTAGCACCCACGAAACAGCAATAAAAAAACGGCATCGCAATTTTCATTTCATTTTTGTCCACCTCTTATTACAGCCTAGAGACAGAAGCCATAATATATCAAAACTACATACAGTTTTTTTATGCTCATGAGTAGATGTTTCTTATATCTAGGCAGAACATGTTCTAGTGGCCCTTTGCCAACCACTCCTTCATCCAATCCTCAAACTTGACGCAGGTCGTGTCGATGCCGACACCCTTCAAACAGCGGTTCGACAAGTGGCAGTCGTACGGACGGGGTGCTATTGTTTTTTGAAGTGCGCAGATCAGAGCGAGAAGCAGAGGAAAAGGAGGGGAACGGAACATCAGCATCCCGAAAACATAAGATATTCAAGTCAGACATTCTCCCAGGATCAGCCAACTTACTCTCGATGGCCTTGGGGGCTACGGCGTTTGCCTGCAGATGGTCGATCGAGGTGCCAAGAGCTCGCCCAATAACCTCTGTAAACAGAGAGAATAATAGATTGGTGAGCACATCCCTGTTGTACTTCATCCAGTCGTTCAATATCGAAAAGGCATGGAACAATCCTCAAGTGAGAAGAGGTGGGTTAACGATCAATTGTTGGCGCTGAATGTGCGTTTCTACTTACCACACATTTCGTACTTGGTAAACTTTTCCTCCGCAGAAAAGTGGAGGATGCCCGAGATGAAAACCTTTTCCAAACGGACGCGCACTGTGGATGTAATGCAATCAGAACATATGGTGTGGCAGTTGAGGTGAAATGTTAGCAGTAAGATACTTCAACGCAACCCTTGTTTTTTTGGACCACTCCATATAAATTTCTTGATCTTGCTACTCACCAGCAAGGTCCTTGATGACACGGGCAACGTCGGCCACTAGATTTGGGGGATGTAGAAAAGTAAGGGGTGATGGAGAAAAGAACATGTTGGTTTCCTTGCATGGAAAACAAAAAGGAAGTCCTTTCCAAGTGCAGATCTGACCCTCTACCACATTGCCTAAGAACACTGCGTACCATTAGTGGGGTAACGAATTGCATAATGGTCCATTGCAACTGTCTTTTCGTTGTTCTTGACTTGATCAATGAGGACATTGACGGCTGACTCTCCATTATACTCAGTCTCACCATAGAGAATGGGTACACGAAGGATGATTGCCGCAGTGTTGTACTTCTTGATCTCGACCTCGCCCTGGTATTTGGTCTTGCCGTACGTGTTCAGAGGGTTGGGCCTGTCGCGAACATCATATGGCGGCTTGGTACCGTCAAAGACATAGTCAGTAGACAGATAGATCAGCAAGATACCACGGTCGTTGGTCAAGTCAGCCAGGAGGCGTGGAACCTCCACATTCAGCGCTTGTACGGCTTCTGGGTTCTTCTCAACCACATCGGGACGTCGCTCAGCTGCACAATGCACGATTGCGTCGGGCTGATAATCATCGAGGAAGGCTTCGACAGCTGTGGAATCCTCAAGATCCAGCTTCTTCAGGTCACCCTTGGCACGGCTAAACGCGAGACCTTGACCTTTGTTTTTTTGGTAACCAACGTACCAAATAGAGGCGTGAATATGTGTGTTAGCGAAAAAAAAGACCGTTTTGGTGAGGAGAGAACGACAACTCCCTTTCTCATGGTGGCATGACATTCATGTCACTCACATTCATGGCCGGCATTCTTGAATGCCTTGAGAACAGCACGTCCAAGAAGACCAGAGGCACCAGTAACAACCACACGCATCGAATTCGTAGCAAGTGACATTGGGAGGAAAATGAAATGGGGAGAAGAGACTGAATGGAAAATGAACTGAGTAGGAAACGTGGAAAAGGAGGTAACCTCGCTGACTCCAAAAAATGGTGAAATGAATTGGAGCGGTCACACCTCGCGTGTGCACACGACGCGTTGAGCCCAAAGAGCACGTTCAATTCAGAGCCTTTTCACGAACACGTTCTTTTGCACTCCTTCCCATGCGTTATTCTTGTTCGGTGTGGAGTTGAAGAGCGTAGCGAGAAAATAAAAAGAGGTGGGAAGGACCGTTTCACAAAGAACTCAGGGCACTAAACAGCAGTGCATGAGATGCAATTTTCATGTGTTGTGGACAGTGGCCAGATGGTTTGCTCACACCCACGTGTGCTCACATTGTTTGTAAGGTGCCACAGATATACGATGTGTTCCTCATCTCGCACCATGCCACTGCAATAACCTGTTTTTCATTGACACTCTGAAACACAGCCACAACAACTTTCCACAGGTAGCATTGTAGAGAAAAGAGGGAAGAGGATGGTCAGCCCAATGGAAAAGAGTGGAAGGCGATGTGGTTATTCTCCTGATAAATGGGATGGTTCTTTGGCCGTTTTCGTCGTATTTACGCTCATCAGCATACTTGAATAACAAACAAGTGTCCAGTTGGACACCTCATCTGACGGAAAGAAGAGAGCATCACTCTGGTCGACAGCATGGCCCAATGGTCTTGTTCAGTCTTCACGAAAGATGAGAAGTCTATTCGTGGACCCTCTCGGTAAATGGGATCTTGTCAAGAATATGCTTATCATTTCTCTTGCCCTTCCCTCACCTCCCCGGTGGAAGGCGATGATCTTTTCATGTATATATAAATGGCCAAGTCGATGGGAGGGCCTTGAGATGCACCACCAACCTTCTCTTTCATTTTTCCATCGATACTAAGCAATCACAGCACAATACTCCGCTCCTCCTCGCAATGACAATTTCAAACCTCAACACTGTCCAGGCCGTGATGGACAAGATCGCAGAGTGCAAAAACTGGATCACACGGCTGCAGGGCATCATTGAAGACAACAAAGATCCCATCCCAATTCAGGAACCAAGCTCAAAAGGAGGCGTATGCGCCCAAGTGCTTCTTGAGCGTGAACGGTTGCGCCAAGAAAAGGTTCGAAACAGTCAGCAGCTCTTGGTACACTGGCAGGAACAGCTAACCAAGGCCCAGGAGCAACTGGTCGAGCTTCGAAGATCATCATCTTAAAACGGGTCCCCAGTCACACTTCCCCCCTTTCCATATTCCTTTTAGACATTGCCTGGGTCCTCGTTCATGCACAACCACCACTACCACCCTCATTGTCGACACACTACGTTACATTGGTATTTTTTTTCTTCCCTTTTGATTTCTGTTTTTCATCATATCCTCAATTCCACTAGCGGGTCAAGTCCGCTACCCACTTACTCAGCAGCCAATAATAGTAATGAGCATATTTTTTCTCTTTCGATAGTCTTGTAGAAATACTCTTGTATACTTTCCATCATAATCCACAACTCTTGCCCAAAATACTCTTCAAAATATCTCCATTTCTTTGGATCATGTAATATAAAACACCGTGAAAACTCTTTCAATCACTTGATCCCCACATCTGTGCTGGCCAGCTCTCCATAGTCAAGATTTTTAAGGCACAATCAGAGGAAGGACACGATTGGTTTTCTTTAGAGGGTGAAAGGAAATCTTTGGTACCTCCATGGTGTGCTTGGCATTAGAATGTCGATGCATAAACTCAAGAAAAGAAGTCTAAAAAAACAAACAATGATTCGCCTTCATGCCTCACTGTTTTGTCTAAGGAGAAACACAATGCAGATGGTGGACATGACACCTATGGTGGGCATGCATGTTTTTCAAATCTTGTGTATGGTCTAAATCCAACCAGATAACAGTGTAACTACTAAAAAAACACCCTGAACCGGAGAGAGAGAAAAGCATTAGAATAATGACCCCAATTCACCCCTTTCTTCTTCTTTAAGTAGCCCATAGGAGACTACAACATATACAAATAAAATATCTGTATACACAAGCGATTAGCTTTTGCCATTCTCAAGAATCTACTCACGTTGATTGTTTCTGGGTACACAACTATCCTGCAGTCTCTCAGAATAGCACTGCGAAATGGCCATTTTCTCAAAGAGGTTGTTTTCAGTGATAAAGGAATGATCGTTAAACTACATCTACGCCAATGCACAATAGAGAAATGACGAATTTTGAAACCTTTGTCATGCTTGTGCTGGTGCCGCTGTTTGTTTGCATTCCACATGTCTGCAGTGAAGCACATACCATTTTCTGGTAGCGAGACAACCACCCTTCTACCGGTCTGCATAGGGATGAGCCTAGGCACACAAGATATCGCATAGGACACCGGAAGATGACGCATGAAGTATCCCCCCCATTACTCCTTTCTTTCTGCTTCCAATGACACCTCCTGAAGTGAGCCGCGTTCTGGATGTGAACATCAAACTTATCATAATAGCAATACTGTAGATTCTCGACCATGTGAAACTGTCGGAGGGTCTGCGGGAGCATGGCCGCATAGATGATTTTCCCCTTGCCCAGTGTACCAACGTTGTCAAACGCAGATACTCTTGATGGTCATTTTTCATGAAGCAGGTACTTGCCCCGTTTTTCACGATACTGCTTTTCGACACCGCCGCAGAGCAGCCTGCAAATGTGCTATGCATGAGTGTCGCATTCCTGAAGTAGGCTGACGTAGAAAGCTATGGGCATAGAGCATACGTCGCATTGCAGAGCCACAACAATGTATCAATGTCATCGGTCAAGCAGGAAAGGCGAATAGGCCGCTCGCTGAGTGTAGGTAGCATAGTAGGCGAAAGTAAGTGAAGCATGAGTGACATTTCCTTAAGCATAACCATTTGATCCACTCTCCTGGGAGGTGTTTTTAACCCCTTTGATGTGTAGCCAAGTAAGGTGAGGCATGGAACAGTGAAAGGAAAGAAAGAGTGCTCGGACCAGTTGGGTCCGTATCACATGGCCACGTTACGACATGGATAGATGGAAAAGTTCTAGTGAAATCTGCTTCCTGAATACAGGTATGAGGTGACAATTGAAGTAGAATACATGGATACCAACAGGAAAATGGTCAAAATACGAAGCATAACCACGGTCATGGTTTTGAAGACTTGGAAATGCATGCATGCGCACCAATCCATAATGTAGCCATTGCCATAAATATGTCCCTTTCAGTGATTAGTCGAGTCTTACTCGAACAAGTGCTTGTAGGATTGGGTAAAACGCGTCGAGTTGAATAGAATTACAAAAAGGAACAAATGTAGGATGCACTGCAGTGATCGAGGAAGTGGTATGACATGTACTGCTCTGTGTGGTGTTCCAAACGTTCTGGTGAAGGTGACCGTGGCAAGCCTGTTGATGGACCCCATATAATACATATAAATTTCGGCTGTAATGTTACCCGCACTTCCTGAAGAAGACGTGGAGCATTTATAACGCATCGCTTCACCTTGGCTTTTGTGTTCAGGACGCAGTCGGGGCTTCACTATCCGTTCAAGAACGCTGTGTAAGACTTTTCTGCCCATTTAAACGTCATTACACAGAAAGTGACACAAGTGGGAGTTGTTCATCATCTTCCTCTCTCCACTTCATTTACTCTCTCCATTCCTCTCATTTCACTTTTAGAGACATGGCTGCCTTACATTCCAAGGCACCAATGGTGGGGCAGCGATATACTTTGTCGATAGTCGCTACATAGGTTGACGCGACCACAAGGGATGATGCTTCAAGCTAACATACTTGTCTCGGTCTTCCACTTTGTATCTAGGAGAGCTCATTGGCGGAGGTGGGTATGGATCTGTCCATCTCGCATACTGGGAAGAACGCAGAGTCGCTTCCAAGAAATTCTTTTTGACAAGACGCGACGTTGACCAGGTTGCTGCCATCAAACACGAGATCAAGTCATTCCAGAGTTTGGCATATCGCCACATCATCCGGTTCTACGGTGCAACCTACCATGAGGATATGCTTGTCATTGTCATGGACTATGCAGAGGGAGGTAGTCTCCAACAAGCGATCATCAACCACCGACTCGTGGACTGGCCTACAAAGACTCGCATCTCGCAAGAAGTGGCCCGTGGTCTAGCCTACATCCACCACAAGAACATTCTTCACCGAGACCTGAAGAGTCGAAATGTGTTGCTGACATGCCACATGAAAGTCAAGCTATGCGATTTTGGGTTGGCTACAGTCAAGACTCAATCGGCGTTCAAGTCGTCAAGATTGCACGAAGGCGCGTTTTGATGGATGGCACCAGAGCTCTTTTCGGCGAGGCCAAAATACTCGACCAAATCAGACATGCATGCACTTGGTATGTTGATGTGGGAGATGGCGGCTAACCGTACGATACCGTTCTAGAGTCAAGCTGACACTTGTGTTGTGGTGGCCCTTGTCCAAAGTGGTGTGCGTGAGGTACTTCCTGACGATGTACCAGTTGACTTCCGCAAATGGGTGGAACAGTGCTGGGAACACAATCCAGAGAAACGACCAGAGGCAAGTGAGATGGTCAGCAAAGATGACGACCAGGTGCATGAAATGCAAACAGACGCTGGAATGGTTAATGTTACAGAAAATACAGAAGTGGTCTCATCGCCGTCATGGAAACAGAGAAAAACGATGGCTAATGAATTACCGGACCAACCTTCAGAGGATATTCCAACACTTTTAGTACGAGCGGCTCAGGCAATGTCATGGAACAGATGACATTGGCGGCGATATATTAGGATGATACAGGAATGCACTTCTTTGATGGTCATGGAACAGCTATCAATTACGGCGCAGCGGAATACTGGATACGTCAAGTAGCCGAAGAGGGAGCTCCTAGAGCACAGTTTCTGTAATAGGATAACACGAGTGTGAGAAGGGGAAAAGAGTTTTCTTTATTCTTTTGGAGAGGCAGCCTATTTATGCGAATAAAGACAACTCTTTTCTCCTTCTCACACTCGTGCTATCCTATTACAGTTTCAGCTTGATGTGATGTACCATAACGGCTATGGTGTGAAGCAAGACAATGTTGAGGCAATATTATGGTATCGCAAGTCAGCAGATCAAGGGAATACAAGTGCACAGAACAACCTTGGTGTGATGTATGAGAATGGCTATAGTGTCAAACAAGACTATGTGAAAGCATAATCATGGTATCGCAGGTCGGCCGATCAAGGGAATGCTGGTACACAGTTAAACTTAGGTGGGATATACAAAAATGGTCATGGTGTCGAATATGACTATGTCAAAGCAATATCAGGGTTTTAGCAAATAGGCAGAGCAAGGGAATGCCCCTGCACAAAACAACCTGGATCTGCTACATCGCCTAGTTAGAAGTAGCGTATAAAACTCACAACTTTTTATGACGCCTGTAGAATTCTTTAGCCCAATCTTCTCTACTCTATCCTCATCCTGTCAATCATAAAAATCACCGAGTTTTCACCAAACATCTCAAGTTTGCAATTGCCGCTCAATTTAGCTCTTGTTGACGTGAAATTACTATCCTTGTCGCACTCTGGCTAGCTACAAACTGATATGACCCTAGCCTCGCAATGCTAAAAACCACGTAACGTTCTAGAAACGTGTCCTCGATATAGTCAAAAAATATCTGTATGGCCAGCGAGAACTTCCTTGGCCCAAGTGGTTCGAGTCTTTGAAGGGTCACATCCGGTAATGCCTTGACTGTCGATTTGTCAAGAAGGCTGAGAACGCTCAGAACGTATCGGCTACCTTGACTGGTTTGCAGGTTGGATGAAAGTTTCAAGTTGCCATGTTTCAAGAGCCTGTATACGATGTAGCGAGTAACATCCACAGGACAAGGATCAGCATACGATATACCCTCATACTCGAACCCCCCAAAGCCAAGATGAGGATGCGGATGGTACGGGCCTCCTCAGGGCTATTGGCTGATGAATCTGGAAGGAATCTTTTTTGTCCATATATGCATCATCTTCGGAACAAGCATGGACAATGTTGACGGTCGCAATGCCTGTGAAGCTGTATACTCGCTCCAAAAAATGCTTCCATGGACAAAATAAGGTGCCTATCAGATTCATCAGCAAATAATCATGAGATGATCCGTACCGTCCACACCCCTACCTTGCCATGGGGGTTCAATAATGAGGATATAGCATACACCAACACTTGCCCATTGGATGTAACCCTTTTCATCGTGTACATGCTTTGGAAGCATTCCGATCTAAAGCTTCCATCCGTGCCGCAAGTCAGTTAGGGCAATCGCTACCTGCTGAATATGTTTAATTTTCTGGACGAGTCGACGAACAAAGTAATCATGGATGTGGCATCTCAAAGTAAAGCTCGCACCACTTGGGCTAGAGAAGTTCATGGTGGATGTACTGATTTGTTGGCTCCATCGAGGAGATGTTTCTGGAATGTCTACATGACTTTTACCACAATGAAACAAGATTTATACCAGTTTGTAGCCATACAAACTGCTCGAGAGGTGCCCGAGGAGGGATGTCCAAGTTCGGTATCATAGCCTTGAGCATGGGCGTGGGCAGAATCGAGTCAGCTCCGAGGAGATCCTGTCATCCTTGGTTCTTGGAAACCGACTGAAAATTGCCGAGCTTAGCTGAGACGAAGCACAAAGAGTCGGCAAAGATCTGTCTTTGGCTAGCTGGCTTGTAAGCTCAATGCTATGATCATCACGGCCCAAGTTGTCACTATTGACCGCGGCCAGGATCCAGAATGGCAAAAGCCTTTTCGGACAGTTGTCGATCGCCATTTGTATTTCAACAGAGAGCACTTTATATTAGTAGCTGCCAATTTCCTGCGCCAGGGACACTTCACCTGTCAGGTATACCTTCAAGATGCGATGAATACGTACTACAGTTTACCTGATGGGAGCCGCCTGAGTGGATTCCATTTGTCCCTGAGATTGAGCGGGTGATAGTCAAAGATCCGAACGACCGAGAACTTGCTTACCTTTAGTACCTTCGACGGCAGTGATACAACATATCCTCTTAACTGCTAGTCGTGTCAACAGAGGAGATTGAAAGAAGAAAGCAATAACGTGTTGGGCAAGAGAATCCTCTTTTGTTTAAAAACGTTCCCTCCCCTCCATTCTCTATGGTATTCTTCCCATCTCCGTTCAAAACGTCTTTGAAAATATGTGCTTGAAAAGCCAGCATCCCTTCCTGCATAGGAGAAATTGGACTACATTTGTAGTTCAAATCTGGAAATTGTAAACCTACTTTAGTGGTTGTTTTCTTCTTCTCTCAATTGCATTGCATCTCCTGGTGGTGGGTTGAATGATACTCTTTGAAACAGGGAAAGATACAGAAGAAGAGCTTGCATTGGGTACAAAAGAAGAGGGTTTGGCCAATCTTGTCCTTGGTTTGCAGCCTGCACCAGTGGCAGCGTTGGGCTTTGTCATTCTTGTCTGGCAGATGCAATCCTACAAGACGAGATTCTGGTAGAGCCTCTTGTCTCATATCCTTAGTGACATAACGCATCCTCTTGCTTGGCCTCTGTGTCTGGGGCTCTGGTTTCCGTCGTGTTTCCAGTGTCAGTCCGGTAGCAACTGGTTTATCATGATGTGGTTACTGTACAGTGAATTGGTCGGGAAGGGGCGCATTGATAGACTTCTGCTTTTGTCTGCGTGTATAGGGTCTTCGTGCTGGAGTTTTTACATCCAATGTTGGTGGCGATGTTTTTGTCATTGCATTTCCGAAAGTCCAGATGACATGAAGAGGACTCACAACTTTGAGAGCACAACGTATGAGAACTGGAACAATCGTGACTTTTAGGTGAAGGGAACGAAGGAAACAAATTTTCGGCTACATATATAGCTCAAAGCACATGGATGGCAGCCCCACTATCCGTAAACCTCACAGCTTCAAGTTGACGCTCCAATGGAATAATGAAGCCTTGAGAGTAAAGGATTTTGACAACCAAGGTCAGGGCATTTCCTTGTATGGGGTACAGGATGCCGATCACAAACGCTCCAGCTTATCATTATTGACTGCGGCCAAGATCAAGCATGGCAGAAGTCTTCTCAGACAGCTGTCGATCGTCATCTGTATTTTTTAAACAGAGAATATTTTGTTTCTAGGGGCTGTCATTTTCGCTGGGTGGAGGGTATTTCACCTGCCACGTCCTATTTACCTTTTAGTTCCCGAGACTAGCCTGCCTGAGACTGAGCGGGGTGACAGTCAAGGGTCCAAATGGCCGAAGGCCTTGTTGCAGCATTAATACACAATGTACTCTTGGTTGCTAGTAGTATACATGGAGTAGAAGTAAGGAAGAACAATAGAAGTAATGGAATAAGAAAATTTTATTGAAGTGTGATTTATTCAGATGCAAATCAAATAATAGATCACGGATCATACTAACAATCGACTACATACTCGTTTTTGAGTCACCCCAAAGTCCTCATTTTCAAGATTAACTTGCGCCAAACGAGAGGCTTCATTCCCAGTATATGTCGTTGTCGACAACGACAGACAGACGGGAGCAGGGGATTATTAATAGAACAGAGGCACAGGGCAAGGTAAGAGGTTTATTGCAAACCGAAGGCGGTAATACAATAACTAGCTAATTTAATAGAACCCTACTTTTCTTTTCTTTCTTTTTAATTCTTGTGCTTGTGTGTGTGTAAATGGCAGAGTTGGGAGGTTTTGTTGTTTTTCTAGTTCTTTCATTCGTTGTGGTTACAACTTTGCTTTGAGGGGCTTGGTATCTTTAATGTTGTGGTGATCATCGTCCTTGCCGGCTTCGCCGTCATTACCGACGAGGCCAAGCTTCGTCATGGACTGCTCAAGCTCATTGATGACAGTGACGTCTTCAATGGTGGGTGGCACGACCAGCTGCTTGTTCTCGAGGCTCTTGCCAGCGATGATGTCACGGATGGTGCGACGCAAGATCTTGCCCGATCGAGTCTTGGGCAGGCGGCGGATGATAAATGTCTGCTGGTAGCAAGCAATCGCACCCAGTTGCTCACGCACCATCTTCACAGTCTCCTTTACAATTTCCTCTTCTGACTGTGTTGTGCCAAACTTGAGCACGGCCAATCCAATTGGCACCTGGCCCTTGAGCTTATCGGACAGTGGTACGACAGCAACTTCTGAGATGGATGGGTGCTCGGCAAGAATCAACTCGATTGAACCTGTGGACAACCGATGGCCTGCCACCTGCATGATGTCATCTGTACGAGACATGATGTGTACATAGCCGTCCTCGTCAATGATGCCGGCATCACCCGTGTCAAAGTAGCCTGGGAATCGTTGGAGATAGCTCTTCTTGAAACCAGCTGCATTGTTCCACAATGTTGGCAGTGCGGACGGGGGCATAGGAAGCTTGATAGCAATGTTGCCAAACGTCGTCGGTGGAAGCTCCTTGGGCACGCCGCCTTCACCCGATTCTTCGGGATCAGCCAGAATGCGAATATCGTATCCGGGCATCGGCATACCTAAAAGTTGTAGTTTGTTGTGTGTGTTGATAGTGGTTAGTTTGTTTCAACGGAGAAAAACACACACCCTGCGAATAATATCATCCAATGAGGACGCGTTAAAACGTGTGAGCAAGTTGTGGGGAAGGCACGGGGATCACGCGGTGACGGAAACCCTAAACGTGCGCTTATCTACAATAGCCCTTGCGTGCCTTGTATGTTTGTGGTACAACAATACACAAGATTTTCCTTTTGACATTAAATTATCCAGCAGAGAAAAAGAAAACAATCCAAGACATCGGTTTCTCCCTCATCTTTCTTGTCCGCTTACCGGCAGAGCCCTGTCGTGGAGGAATCGCTTGTGTAAAGTTGCCGTTGGCATCGACAAGGCCCTGGCAAGCCGCAGTGATGGGGCTTCCAGACTCGGTCGACCAGTAGTTATCGACAACGGGCTTGATGCCGCCCAGGACATGTTGGAAGTGGGTAATGGTGCCCTGATCCGAGCGCTCGCCTGCCAGATAAATGCCTCGCAGCGACGACAGGTCGTACTTGGCGCACTCCTTGGCCTCGGGATCGACGCGTCGGATGGCGCGCAGAGCCGTTGGAGCTGTATAGAAAATGTTGGCCTTGTACTCTTCGATCAAACGGAAAAACGCACCAGCATCGGGCGTGCCAATGGGCTTGCCCTCGTACAGGACTGTCGATAGACCCATCAGCAAGGGACCATAGACAATGAAGGAGTGACCAACAACCCAGCCAACATCACTGGCACAGAACATGGTCTCGCCAGGTCGCAGTCCAAACAGGTTGCGCATCGTCTCCAGCGTCTGGACAGCATGACCACCGTTGTCGCGTTGCACACCCTTGGGCACGCCCGTGGTACCGCTCGTGTAAAGAATGTAAAGGGGATGCTGGCTCTCGACAGAAACATAGTCACGGAACTGTTTGCCTGCCAACTGAATGCGTCGCATTTCCTCCTTAAAGTCAAATTCGCCTCGCTTTGGATCCAGCTCAACAGGTCCTGCTTCACGTTGGAAGATAATCTTCGAGGTAGGGCGATGCGTGCCCATGTCGATGGCCGAATCCATCATTTCTAGATAGTTCAATGTACGGTAATACACATAATAAAAAAAGAGAGTTTAGTCGACATGAATTGTTGTTTGAGCTGCGGGGAAAAAAAGCCAACTTTCCTAAGGTTGGCAAGGAGAAACAGAGGATCATCCATTCTTCCGTTCAAAGTTTCTTTTGTTGTTGCTGTATTAAGGTGTGGATCAAGAGCTACTTGACATGCACAATACAATGTTTCAGATCCTTCGTTTCTCCACATAAGATTTACTCACGTTTGTAAGGGACAATCTTTCCGACCTCGATGCCTACCGAGCCGCAGATAACGAGCTTTGGTTTACTGTCATTGATTCTCTTCTGGACCTCGTTCGGAGCAAATCCTCCAAACACAACCTATATGATTGTGCATATGTGGACAAAACATAATCATAGAATTAGCCCTTTCGCCGTGCACTCAAAAAAATGGCCCTCAAAATGATAGAAGAGCCGTTTCCAGCACGCATCCTGCAATCCTTGTCTCACATACACTGTGGGTAACTCCAAGACGAGCACAGGCAAGCATCGAAATGATTGCCTCAGGGACCATGGGCACTATGTGAAAAAGCACCGTTCAAATGGAGAATCGGAGCATGAAAAACAAGAGTACGGGTACATTTGGTTAGAGTTTTGCTCTAACTCTCCACATTTTTTTGTAACGGCGTTGCATCCATATGACCAAAGTCTTTTCATGGTTCCAAGGATACACACGTCCATCAATATTCCCACAGTTGAGGAATGTTTTCTCATGCAGCAAAATAAAAAAAGTAATAAAACAAAATATCCAACCCGTTATGATACTCACTGTAGATAAGAACAACATCTCCTTTGACGACGCCATGGGAGGCAAGAACACCAGCAAAGGTCTGGACTTCATCGAGTAGCTGGCTGTAGGTGATCTTACGCTTCTCGCCCTTGTTAAGCGGCGAGTCGTAATAGATGGCGACTTGACCACCCCGACCGTTCTTGACATGGCGATCGATGGCGTTATAGCAGGTGTTGAGACGGCCGTCCTTGAACCAGGTATAAGAGCCATCGTTGTTCAGGGTCAGAGGAGCGGAGTATGGAGTATCCCAATCGAGCATCCGTGCGTACTCGTTCCAAAACTCTGCAGGTTGCTGCAGAGAATAGCGGTGCAGTACCGCCTGAGGGTGGGACGCGAACGAGGAAGTAGGGGAGGGAGCCATGGTGGATGAGTGGAACGAATGAGAAGAATGAAATAAATGAGAAAGAGATGACAGTGGAGCTGGGGTCAAATAGCGAAGGAGAGGAGAGCTTCGTCGCATCAGTGACGCTGAAAGAGGCAACTGTCTCGTTGACGGCTGACGTGGGAGCCGATAAGAGTAAGCGCTAGACACGGAAACACTGGGCGAAGCAGTGGAGGAAATAGGCTCTCTAGTCTGTAGCAACCGCACGGGTGCACCAACGCGGGGGAGAGACGCGCCGTTGCGTGCTCTTCCGGTGCGTGGTGAAGCCAGTAGCGGAGTAGACATCGTGGGTACCATGGCTCGTATCTTTCCCGAGCGTACGGTGGTTGAGCAATATTGTGCGAACGCCATACTCGTTCTTCAGCAGAAATGAAGGGTACAAGAGGGGGAGGGGGGAGAGTGGAGTAGAGATCAAAAGAAGTGTTTAAAGATGTGGAGAAAAGTGAGAGGAAAGAAGAACACGACAAGAAACACGCACGAGTGTGCCTTTTGAAGGACAAAGGAGAGCAGTCTTACAGTTGGTCAGTTGGTCGAGGGCTGGAGCAAGTCAGAGTTGAGCTGGTGGGCGCGGTGACGCGGTTGCCCTCATGTCCTCTGTCCTTCCCGTTCTTCCCACGATGAGACCCCGGCTATTGTCCATCATAGATAGACACTCCTATCTTGAGCACTTTATTCCTTCCTGAATTCAGTATAGATGTGATCTATCCGTCATCATCACGCGCGGATAGGCGCTGCTGCGATCAGTGGTGGTATGTGCTATTGCACCCCTCTCCTGGACAAGAAGGTGTGAGCCATTGGAACAAGAGCAGTCCAACTCCGCTCCTAGCCAGCCATTCAACCATGCAACTCGATGCATTCACATTCTTCGTCCTCACAATCCACCAGACGCGCCATGAAAAAGGCTTCGACTCAAGTCGAACTGACAAAACACAATTCGGAGGCTATCCGCCAGGCGATTGCTTCAGGAGTGCGTGGCCATCATGGGTCTCCGTCAGGTGTCCATTCCGAAACAGGGAGCATTGCAGGGAGTACTCACAGCAGCAGCCATAACCTCCTACATCACCACTCGCAGCAGGGCTCGTCCAATCTTTCCCCTGTTGCACGCACCAGAACTGCGACAGGAGACGGAGAACAACAACAGCAACGGCAAGGAACGCCTACACCGTCATTTCAATCTTCAACTTCCCATCAGAGCTCCGCTACCACTATGTTACAGGGTACCTTCTCTGCCAATGAAGCAGCCAAACATTTGAACCAAGAACATGTTGCTCGTCTGAGCCAAGAGATGTTCCGCAAGTTGATAGAGTACATCCGTGCCGAGATGTTGGGTAAGAGCAATAAAAATAACGAGAAAAAGGAACAGAGTGATGATAAAGGCAGTGATTTATTGATGGATACAAATCTCCTCTCTAAATGTCTGCGTAATAGCTACGGGAGAAGACTACAAGCTGCTCGAGGCAATGAACAATGTGGCCAAAGAACGGTACGGCGAGATGGCAGGAATGGCACAAGACCTCATGCAAGAAGTTGGCAAGCTTCGGACTACATGTATGTCAATGCACCTTGAATATTTGCAAAGAAGTATGGAGAAGGAAGAATATCAATGGACATGGATAAAAGCCCACCTCTAATCGGAAATGAAACACTAACAATCCGTCCGTTTGAACGGTCATTCACTTAGACTCTGACTTTGAGCCGTACATTGCTAAGATTGACACTATTAGCCAGCAGGCCGACATGATAGCCAAAGTGGTGGCCGAACTAGACGAATACACTCGAGATCTTGGTAGGTCAAAGTGCACACGGTTTGGCTTTTTTGTTGGATGGACTATGAGTCGTAGTATAACAACTTGGGCGCTAAATGGACATTTATTCATTTCGTTCCCTTCCCTATTAGAACGTCGGCTAAGGCGCGTGTCAAAATAAGCCATTATTTTTCATCAGGAAGGGTCAAATAATGTGGCGAAGCGGTGTTTGAAGAGCTTCTTCAACAGTTCCTTTTTTCCAAGTCAAAAAAAAGGTCAAAGAGAATGGATGCTCCCGCTTTAACTGTCGCCTCTAATGGGTTTTAGTAATTATTGCTTCTATCATAACTGGATGTATCGAGACGGCTGGAGGAGAGGAGTAGTAGTGATGTCCGAGAAGGGAGCGTCATCTTTTCCGTTGTTGAGGAAGATGTTGGGAGAAAAAAAAGGAGAAGTACTCCATACGCCGCTACCGCTTTAATCAAGGAGGACCTCGACACGTCGCTTACATTCCTCAGCCACCGCTGCACGGAGCTGCTCGACAAGCGGGCTGTCGGGTATATGCTTGTGAGTTCCGTCAGGTAGAACCACCGTCTCGATGGGCAGGACTAGTCTCGATGTGCCTAACAAAGGTTGTGTACAATAAATGGAGGAGGTTTAGTCTCCCCCGATTCTCGGTGCAACTCAATGGAATAATAGGTGTAACCACAGCAGCAGATTTTTTTTGCTTACTGGACACAAAAGCGCCTCTCCACTGATCAATTTCTTTGAGGTTCGGGAACCTGTATTCCAGAGGGATGTTATCCTTTTTGCAGATGGCCTGCACAGCTCGATGAATGGTTCCTTGTAAGACATATTCAAGAGGTGCTGTAATCACTGTTGGGCCTTGACCATTGCTACCGTCAATAACCGCAAAGAAGTTTGAAGAGAGTCCCTCATAAATGTTCTCCTTGTCATCCATCAATAGCGCTTCATTAGTGCCTGGCTCCAATGTCTTTTCAATTGCTTCGCGATCCCTAAAGCAGGAAGAGAGTATGCACATAAAAAAGGAGGTATGATGGGTATATTACTTTCTTTTATTATGTTCGATTCTCCTTTTTTCCCCAATCCTTTCACCATGACAAACTTTTTATTTCCCTTACCGAACCCATTGCGAGTCTTTCGTAGTTGCATGATCACGAGGGGATCCATGAATTTCAACCTTGCACCGCTTTGTCATGGGCACTTTGAGGGGTTCAAAGTGAGCAAGGAAGGCTGGCGATTCTGTCTATATGAGTTGGTGCGATCAATAGTTTTGTTTCCGAATTGAAGGTGAATATCGTTTTTTTTTTATTTTTTTTTTTTTTACAAAGTGTGGGAACATAGGAGACAACGTTCACCATGCTTTTGACGAATCATCATACCTTAAAATCCCAAGTGCAGAGAAGTGTAATCTTGGTCTCATCTATGATAGATCGAGTGGTTGGCGCTAGCTTCTGGCCACATCCATTCAACAGCTGTTGTTGTTGTTGATGATGATGCTTGTCCTGGTCCAGCGATGGTAGATTGAGTGGTTCTGGTGGGGGCGTATGTGGTGGTTGAAGCTGGTGTTCCTGCTGATGCAGAACCTGATAATAATGACTCAGTCCAGCTCTGACCAACTGCTGTGCCTCCTGCATCAGGGTCTCGACGTTTCTGAAGGGGGCTAGCCCTTGCTGGACAGATGGTGGTTCTTTGCCCTCGTAACGATGGCCGTTGCTCTGGTCCTGGTTCTGGTGCTGATTCTGGTTCTTGTGGCTATAGCTGGGATCGTGGAAGTGGATCTGTTGTAACGAGTTGGCCAGACGGGTAACATGGCCGGAAAAGTCGAGGACGCCCTTCTGGTCAATGGTGCGCATCCCTGTGTATGCGCCTGGGGGATACTCCAACAAGAACGAGTGGCCGGTCTTGGTCGTGACCCTGCAGATCACTTCGGTGGTCGACCCCACACGACTGCGAATGGCGAGGACATTTCTTGGTAGCATGAATGTGGTAAATGGCTCGTGTGTGCGGTGATTGTCAATGAATAGGAGAATGAATGCTTAAAGTCTTTTTGAAGCTGGAGAACAAATGAAGGAAGGAGAGACCCCAATGGACTTTTATACAATATTTTGTTGTGTGTGCCCTTTTGCGGAAACGCCGAAGACTTTCTCGCACTTTGTGAATCATGGCATTCTTATTTCCATTTTCGTCCCTTCCCCGCACTCATTCTGTTCACTCTATCTTTGATTTTTATTTTTTTTTATTTTCTCGGTAGAAACCCGCCAAAATTAGCATAACACTATTTTCTTTGTTACGGAGGCTGCGGTTCTCAGCTTCATGTCCATAACTGAATCCATGCTGTATGTAGCGTCAAATGATGAGTACGTGCCAAAGAAAAAAAAAGGAGCAATGATCGATTGGGGTTTCCCCGCGTTAGCTTTCTTTAAGATGCCATTCGGATTAGCCTATGACTTACAGATGGTTTGAAAGTCGGTTCAGGGCAGATGTCAAGTCGAGGCTCAACGCGTAAAACCGTTGAGAAGATAGCGGTGAGGTGGAATGGTGTCCTAGAGATCAAAATAGAAGCGATCAGTTTACGGATCGAAAGAAATCTTTTCTGTGTGGAGCAGTTGGGGAGGGGGGTTGGGTGGGGCTTGACCAATGGCTACATGGTACAACTGTGAGTGGATAAGCTTTGTTCCCGCGCCACCATCGCGCTCCACCATCGGGGCCGCCCCGCTTTTGTTCACCCGAGAGAGTGTTACCAAGGAAGGATATGACATTTTCTCTTGATTACAACGTAAGAGTCGACCGTCTAGACGGTGCTCTTATTCTTTGTCAGTACAAGAAACACAAGGATAACAGCAGAAATTCTCTCAATTAAAATAAGACTTAGCCCTGACCCTTCAGGCCACACCGTCAAGGAAGTTTACATTTAACTCTTTCAACATGCCTTTTTGTGCCATTTGTGAAAGGACAAAAAATTGAACCAGCGGGGAGTGTGATGATGAGAGGAAGAAGAGTGAGTGATGCCTGGTTTGGGATATGCCGATATAAGGCGGGAACCAACATGTCGAAGAAATATCTCCACAGCAAGCACACAACACACGTAGCCGCACAAAAGTGTCAGAACTCGCAAGGAAGATGCGTGGCACCCAACACTCTCGCGTTCTTAATAGACTACGACCTAAGCCACCAGGCCTTGCAACAAATTTTCTCTCCACCCCTCTTCACTCTGTTCTCCCTCCTCTCTATCCCACAACTCTTTTCCTTACAACAACTATTAATGTCAGATCCTACAGAGCAACAGATTCAGGTCCCGTGGCCTGGAAAGAATGCTATCCCATTAACCATTACCTCTCCTCCGGAGGATGTAGAGCCAACCGGATTTGCCCTCTTACTTGGTCCAGGCGCAGGTATTGGAGTGCGATACCAGTCACCTTTGTTCCAACCAAGCAAAAGCGAAGGCGTGACACCACACAACTTGCACTAACGAGTTTTATATGCCGTTTTCTATCGTGGTTAGGTGGAGACGAAAACACGCTGCTTCTCAAGACAATTGCTAAGCGGGTAGCACAGCAGGGCCATGTCTGTGCACGTTATCGTGCCAAGATTCCCAACCTTGGTATGCTCCATCTGGATATTTATCATCCAACCCCACCCCCCTTGAACAACGCACTTGATGCTGATATTCTTATCGTGCCTCACACTTTTAGGATTCCGTGTATCGCTTTGCAAACGTGTCATTGAATATATCTTTCACCCCAAGTCCGGAACTCATGCTGTGCAGGGCATCTTTCTTGGTGGCCACAGTATGGGAACTCGAGGTAACAAAAGGCGTTGTTTTTTCGTGGGAAATTGGAGGTCGTGTAATTGGGGAGGGGTAAGTGGGATTGATTCGATTTGCCACTAAAATCTTGTTTTTTGTTTCCATTTCTATCAAAAAACAAAAAAAGTCGCTGGCACAGTAGCAGCCGATATCTACAACGCACATGACTCCGGCGATACTCCTAGTAAAGCAAAAGGAAAGACAAAAACAAACGCCAAGAAAGCGACGGCCAAGAAAGAGGACAGTGTAACGACTGAAGATGGCAACAATGGAAGCATCCCAAAGGATTTTGTACGTGGCCTCGTGTTTTGTTCATATCCTTTACACACACCAGACAATCTCAAGGCACTACGGAATGAGATATTGCTCAATATCCCTCCTTCGACACCGACCTTGTTTATCTCTGGTCTCTCGGATACCATGTGCAAACCTGATCTGTTTAGCAAAGTTTTTAAGGACATGAAGTCGTCTCCTCGAGAGGTTGTACAGATCCAAGGTGCCGATCATGGCCTTGGTTTTGGGTCATCTAAGGGCGTCGCCGGCAAGAAGGAGACACTTGCTGAGTCTATTGCTGACTGGATCATTGCATTCATGGATGAGCACGCAGATGGCGTCAGTGGTGACGAAAAGTCTGTATCGTCGTCCAACGACAAAACAAGTAAAGTAACAAAAGGCAAAAAGACGGACGGAAATATCGCTGTCAGGAAAAAGGTGGAGCTTAAAAAGGCAGAAACTGCAGGAGAATGGGATGTATCAGTATCCACTGTAGTGTGAGTCTTTATTTTTTTCTATGAGAGAATGTTTTTAGTTGTTTTGAAAGGTAGTGTACAAACAAAAATGGAAACAATTCTATGTTCCGTAGGAAAATGATGAATGGCTGTGCTACTGTGTGAAAAAAAGATGAAATGCTTTGTTGGAAGGGGTATACAGTGCTGGCAGAGTTATCCACTTCAAAGAAAAACAAACTAGCCAGGAAGGCTACTCAAACTCGAGTCTCATCTGTGAGATTGGAATCGAGCAAGAGTGATTGGCCTGATGCCAAAACTGCATGGCCTTGGTGACTCCTAAAAAGTGGATCAAACATCCCAACAGCACAAACATGTGGAAGATTTGGTGAGAAGCACCCTAATGGAAGATGGAAAACACATAGTTAGAAAATGAGCACGGGAATATACGTGGAATGTATACTCTCTTATCTTTTATAAGAAGATCCAGCGTTCTTTTTTTTTCTTCATTCGCTTCTGAAAACTTACAAAATGGTCAACACTGCCTGGGAACCATCGCTCCGGAACTCTGCTGCCGTAGATGAGTGCACCGACGACATATGACGCGCCCATGCAGAACATGTAGTTTAGTGCAACAGCTTCGCGCGCTAGTGGGAACTGGAAGAGATTGCGGGATGGATAAAAGACGAAACATAAATGGAAACTTTATGAGTAAGCGTATTCTCCGTGGGATGAATCCATATAATAATAGTTTCGAGAGAATATACCAAAAGATACCATGCATCTGCAAGAAAAGTCAGATAAACCAATAAATATTAATTCTTGTACACTTACGCCGTAGATAATGATGCCATGCACAATGGGGAAGAGACCAGAGAGACCCATGGCCAAGAAGAGACAGGATCGCACCCATCGGAACTGAGGGGTACGGAACTTTGGTCGGATGACGGCTATAATCGTCAGCATGCCAAAGACGGAGATCATGGAGATATACATAATCTGCCATGTGGAATGACAGTAGAACCCTGTTGGATGGGTAATGGGCAAAAGATAGAAGAAAAGACATAATGAGTGACAAGGAGGGCAGGGGTAAAAGAAAAGCAATATTTAGCCCGCCGCTGCAAATAGGGTTTGCTTCCGGGCGACTCGGTTGGGGAGAGTACTGAGGGAAAATGAAGAGATTAAGGTAGGAAGGAGAAAGGAAAAGGATGCACAACACATGGGCCAGTTGTACAGAGGAAAAACAGTCTTAACCCTAATATTTCACATGCCACCAACCCTGACTCTTCACAATTGTGGAACACGAGGAGAGAGCAAGAGGGAGAGAGTGGAGAAAGAAGAAACCACCACTTACCGTAAAAAATGGCAGGGTAGAATGACCCCACAATCAAGAAGACAATGCCTAGATAATCGCACCGGTTCCACTGCGAGCACACTGGTTCAGAGTGGCAACTAAAAGTGTGGAAGCTGGCAGACATGGACAGGCAGATGATGGCACCGGCAATGAAGGCATAAAACACACCAACATCGGTCCATTTTATTGTGTCCAGCACATCCAGGAACTTGAAATATGCGACGGGGGCAACAATCAAGAATGCAACTGCCCCGAGAAGATGCGACCAAATATTGACTATGTGAAGAAAGGGAAAGATGGAGATATGACGAAACACATGAGTTAGCTACTAAATCACAACATAGGATGTTTGCTCTTGGCGTCAAAAGCCTCAAAACAGCCATTGCTTATCCATTCATCATTTATCACCCACAGCCTCTAGTAGTTAAAAAAATATGACTGAGAAAAGGACTACAACTTACCACTTTCATTGTGCAAAAACCAAAGTGAAGCCAAGCACTTTTTGTAACTGAAAGTCTCACGACGATACCCTGTCAAAATGGCTGGATTGTCCTGCATCCAGTGTGGGAGATCAGCCCAGTCGCACAGGGGTCCAAGATCCTGCCCATCTGCACCTTGCTCGGCACCACGCTGGTGATGGTCAGCTCCAACCTCAAGGCTACCCAGCGAAGACCGGCGAGACCGGCGACTGTCCCCATCATCGTCAACGAATGAGGTGGGCTTGAGAGAAAACACAGAGTTGCGTTTCGACTCAGAGTCCTCAAAACCCTCATCCATATCGTCATTATTGTCTCCTTTGTCACAATTGCCACCATTATTGTTCTTTCGGAAGCGTTTCGAGCGACCTTGGCCTGGTCCTTGCTGTTGTTGTTGCTGCTGCTGCTGCTGTGCTGTGTCTGCAATGACGGTATGGGTTGCTGTAGTGGTGATTGGTTGCGAGGATCGCAGGGGCTGCACCACAATGGTTTGCTCACTATCTTGGTGCAGGTGCTGGGATACAGGACGGACACTTCCCTGGAGCTCATGCGCCGTGGTATGAGAAGCAACAGCATCTACAGGAAGATCCAAGGAGGAAGACGCAGGCGAGGAGTGTTGCTTCATCTTTCTAGCGGCCGATCTGGTGGTTCTGGAGATGAGGGTGGATGAAGAAGATGGGGTGGCAGTGGAAGAAGAAATATGAGAATTCGGTGGCCCGGTCATGGAAGCAAGAAAAAAGAAGAGAAAAGAGTTGGAGGCAGATTATGGAAGGCTTTTTGTACTCCAGAGAGCGAGGTGCATAGCATAGGATTGGGTATGCAGGCTGATATGTCTGGAAATGATATAGTGTTTTGTCCTTGTCTCTTTTTCTTTCTGTGAAGAGCCAAAATTAACTAGGTGTGGTGTGCTACAGCTGATACAAGTAGGCTTCAGGGCGAGGCTGCAGACAAAAAGGAAGAGGGCTCGTTTTTTTTCTCCTTCTTCAAAACAAAAAAAAAGACGAGTAGAGGGTAACAGGAGCAGAGTCTGACAATGGTAGAAAATAGTTGGCTATGGGAAAGCTAAAGGTTCAGATAGGTGTAAAACGGATAAGGCAGCGGAGGTCTGTTCGCTTTTATAGCCTCTGTGCCTTAGCCCTTTCCTCTATTTTGTCTTTGTCATCCAACCAGCATCTCGGAATTGGGGTAGTGGATACACTTGCTATAACAGTGAACTAACCATCTCCCAACAGAGGTGAAGTGGGGGTGGGGGTGGGGTTGGAAAAAGAATTACCTTATTCACTATTGTGGGTGACAAAGGCTAATTGTGTTGCCAAGAACGTAGAGAAAAAAGGCCAAGAAGCAATAACGGGCTATAGCAAGGTGGACGCCCTACACTACCGGCAATGTGAGCAATGAGGAAAGAAAAGAAATGTCAGCAGTTTGAATGCGAAATTAGCTGGTCCCTGATTCGAATGACAATCTTTTTTTTTGGGGAGAGTCAACGCTGACACAAAAGAGAGAGGAGAGGACCCATACACCACCCACTCTCATCTCATCAAGCAACAACATAAGAAACTCTAAATTATAGTGGTTGCTGTAATGACAAATAGGCCCAGCTCCCAGAAAGTGACGTGCATTCACACAAGTAGTACCAACACCACCAGAAGACGATGACGCCAGCACTGGTCCTGGCACTGGCAGCAATTGAGGTGCGAACGTAAAAGGGAATAGCTTTGTGTAGCCATTACAAGCAAGGCCGTTGGACTGAATAAAAACAGAGCCATTGCAGACATAGATCGCCAGAGATATCAGTTGTATAAGAGGCTGTGTTTACATGTTCAATGAGAACCCTGGAAGTCAACATTGCAATTGTTGCGGGTAGGCCAATTGCTTTCTATGAATTTCTCCTCCTCCTTCCTCCTCCCCCTTTTTATAAAAGGATCAATCTCACATAATCCATCGTGCAGTTGACTCTTATATGTACACATATGGATGTGGGCGTCGGAGGGAAGGCATTCTAAAACAAAGCAGTACTTCGTCCATCCATACCCAGATCAGCGTTTCATCGTTTGATGAGAGAGATGGCATAAACTGTACGGGGGTAGGGTGCAAGGAGTTCAACTCGATAGTTGACGCCCTTGGGAACTGTATGCAAAGAGACAGTGACAGACAAGAGTGAAAGAGGAAGAGCAACAGAAACAAAACAAGGGAACGCTGACCTGTTGGTCCATTCTCCACTCTGTGGCAATCAAGGAGGATGGATAGAGTCCATGCGCCTCACTCCATTTGGCTTGTTTTGTAGGGGCTGTTCATCCACACATCCCCCCGCCATTTCATATACATTCACCCACTTTCTCTCTTACTCCAAAGTCCCCCTATCCATTCCACTCCTAGCATGCATGACGATTTATGGATAAAGACAATTGGTCTGGTCTGCTTTGTCGAGATTGGCTTGCTTGCTTTTGGGTGCACCCGTACTCGCCTCATATCGCAAGCTCTCATTCTTTTCAGGGAATCAAGCAGACCATACAATTTTTTGGTCTGGCTCCGCGCCACAATCCATTTACCCCTTTCTCCACTATATATTTTCTTATCTCTCACGCTCTCACTCACTCACATACAGACGCACACGCTCTTCTACCTCTCAAGGAGGGGGGTGGTGGTAATAAGAGAGTTTGAAAGGGAGAGAGCAATCCCTGTAGGATGTAGCTCTCGCAAGGTTAACGGCCACACCATGAAGGTGTTGCAACTGTGTCCCTGGAATGTTAAGAGTGCCACCATTACAAGGATCGGGCTGATAATCGAGGCGACTATCTGTGGCCGACTGACTTTCCCTCATTTGCCGTACCATCTCATCCATGCCCAAACCCTGTACCGTCTCCATGTCGACAGTACAACGGATGGATGCATGTAGCCTGTTGTTTATCCCACTCGAGGATGATGAGGAGGAAGGGGTTCTCCTGTGCACTATCTGTATCGTATTATGCAGATGAGGAGGGAAACTGCAGCATCCCCCCTTCCTTCCTTCCTTATAAGAAAGATGCAGCTCATCCTCACACGCTCCCTGGTGAATTGTGTGGGCTGACCCATCCTCTCCTGGACAGACTGATAGATAGACAGAACGGTGAACGTTCGGGGTGCCTCCGTTGTGCCTGTTCTGTTTCTCTGTCGAGTCCCTTTTTTTGCTGTGTGTACATGTGTGCGTGTAAATGTGTATGTCTTGCTTCTTCTATTCTCCTGAACCGAGGGATAAAGGGCCAAAAAAACAACAATTTGAAGACAGAAAAGGGCTCGCCAAAGGACAAAGGGTGAAGTGTACCTTTGTTTAATGTTGGATAGGAGGCAAGCCATGGTTCCCAGAACTCACTAAAGGCGGCAAAATACACTCAACATGTCGACTTCATGAAAGAGAGCTTGAGAAACAAATAAACAAGGGCTTCTCACCCTGCGTCAATTCGCTCTGAGAATCCATCTCTCTTTGCTCTGCCAATCTGCTATTCTGCGGTGCGTTGAACCTCATCTCCTTCTACCTATTTCTACTCGAGTCCCAACCACCCACTTTCTTCTTTCTTTCTTACCTATTTTTCATTTTTCACCACCTTTTTTTTCTTCTTGCATCAAGCCAGTGCTTGTGCTTCGTTTGTTGCGTCTTTCCCTTTACCCTGTTTGATAGTTCATTCCTCTGTCTTTTGCTCGTTTAACCCATACGTTTACGTTCGTTATCCGTCGGATTGTCGGTGGATTCCCGTCGTGCAAAAACAGTCTGCCTCATCTACCACTTTAAGTCCCCGACTTCTTCACGAGACCCACGCTCCATTTCTTTGGTGAATACAATCTTAGGCTTCAACGCCTGATATATGAAAAGCAGAAGCAGTATCGAGCGAATTGCTAGTTCACTGCTGCTCCATTGTTTTAAAACTATTCACCTGTAAAAAGTTACGACCCATTCCGTTCAAACCCTACCTGTGACGCCTCAAGACCCCCCCCCTTTTCACGCTTACTTTTGACGACTCTCGAAATGACCATTTACTCTACTCAACAATCGTACCACTTCTCGGCCTTGCCTTCGTCGCCGTTCCATGCTGCCAACCCAAACCAGCACTGTATTGGCAGCATTGACTCCGCCAATCAGCACAAGTTGCTGATGAAGCGTACCCCCGATCGACCAGGAACAGGTGGCGCAGACGAAAAGTCACCTATCCACACGATCGATCCCGCCAGGCTGCCCAACGGCGCCAACCGTCCTCGCGCTCGCAGTAACCTGAGTAAAAAAGACTTGGTTCACCAACAGCTATGCGCTGTCCAAGACAGTTTGGCTCAGCCAGCACCAGACGCTACCACCATGACCATGACCTCTTGTCTTCCACCCTCTGTTCGAGCGGGATTTCCGCCTTCGCCATTTGCTAGCCCAATCAGCATTAATGGGGACAGGATGCCTTCCACCTTCGGATCCCTGCCTCTTCCTACCAAGCTTTCCATTCTGCCCCGTTTATCTGTGGTTGCTGCGTCAGCTGCCGGGGCAGCTGCCGTGTCTGCTGCTCAACAACAGGCTGCTGCTGCTGCTGCTGCTCAACCCCGTCGCTCTACAGCGCCTCCGTCTTCTTCCTTGCCAATTTCTCCTGCTCCTTCTTTCACATCATCATATGAGCAA